>VZSZ01003991.1:454663-611682 GCA_013398815.1 Ibidorhyncha struthersii
GAAGGCTGGGGGGAGACCTCATCACACTCTACAACTATTTGAAAGGACACTGTAGAGAGGTTGGTGCTGGTCTCTTCTCACAGGTAATTAATGACAGAACAAGAGGGAATGGCTTCAAGCTCCAACAGGGTAGGTTTAGACTGAACATTAGGAAAGAATTTTTCACAGAAAGGGTGGTTGGGCATTGGAATAGACTGCCCAGGGAGGTGGTTGAGTCACCATCCCTGGATGTGTTTAAGAGACGTTTAGATGTGGTGTTGGCGGATCTGGTGTAGGGGAGAACTTTGTAGAGTAGGGTAGATGGTTTGACTCGATGATCCCAAGGGTCTCTTCCAACCTAGACAATTCCATGATTCTATGATTCTATGATTTTTTCCCCTGTTCTTTTTGCATGCAGTAGTATTAACCTTTATTTACAAAATAAATCAAAGTATTATCACTTTTCGACCTCAAAGATAGTTAACCAGGATACTTACTGGGAAAGGACTACTGTACATTTAGAAAACTCAATCAGGACAGTGCAACAAAGTAATGAGAATTACCTTCAGTCATAGACCAGCAGGCAGTAATATTCGAGAAGTCACCAAAAAATCTTGCAAACTCTTTATTTAGTGTCTTTTAAGTATTTGACCATTACAATCATTTGCTGAAAATATCTTTTTATTCATGAAGTATGGAAAAGATACATCTTTATAACGGAGCGTAGCTCATTAGTGAGAATGTGAGATTTTTTGTGTCCCCTTCACATCATCTAATTTCTGGTCGGCTCACCTATTTGACAAGAAACAACTATCTTTTGTACAAAATGGGGAAAAAAATCTCCAAAAATGGATTTTCAGACTGCAAAAATCCATTATGCTAATTTAGTCTGACCATCCACATAAAAGAGATTGGATGCTCCATAATTATCTAAATCATAACTTCTGACTGAACTATAGGATATATTGCTCAAAAAAGATGTCTGTGGCCAATCTGAGAACATGCAGTGATGGAGAAGCCACTGTATCCACAGGCAGGTTGTGCTCGTGATTGATTATCCACACTGTTACAACCTGCATATTAACTCTCATTTGAATTTGCATAATTTCAGCTTCTAAATACAAATCTCAAGACATTATACACGGTTGCAATATTACCTTTGATTTCCCATCTAGACACTTCAGATTGCAGCTGGCCAGACTATTCATTCTGAACAGTCATCAGGTATGCCTCTTTTCACTGCTTATAGGCAAGCACTGATCATGATTTTTATGGATTTGTAGTAATTGCTTAACAAATGAGAACCCTGGATTTGTTTGAGGTGGATGTTATTGTGCAAATGCGGGTTTCAGAGTGGTTTTTCTCACTTCAGTTGCAGCATCCCCATGTCTCGCTGTGTGAGTGGTCACATCATTAGCTATTTTAACAAAGATGTGACATGCATAAATGCTGTAATTCCTGCCTCAATGAGCTTATGAATGAGTCTCCGATGGGAATAACTGCGGGGCTTGACAAAACAATAGACCAGAGGAAACACCAGTAAGACACCGGACACCGGGGTTATTTCTGTAAAATTAAAATTCTCTAAATTAAAATTAAAATGCAGAACATGAGTTTGTTTCAAGATTTTATGTACTGATAGGTAGGTTTTGCAAGAATAAGAACTACAGGTTTTGCTTAGCGTAGAGAAAACACTATGATTTGGGCAGCGTGGAAGAAAGCATAGAAATAATTTTCAAACCAGCCAAAAATAGACAGTATGAAAGCTGACATCTTCAGCGTGGACTGTGCAAGGGAGAGATGAAACGAGGTTGTCCATCAAAAGCACCAGGCAATATACAGCAAAGCAAGCTATGTAGACAGATGGCCTACTGACAGTGTCTATGTCTTGTAGTTAGAGAGGCCCACAGAAGGAGTGAGAAGTGGCAACATTCCCAATTTAGGCATCCTCGGTAATCCCATAATTACACAAGATGAATTCAGAACCTTGTGCCTTTTAATAATGCAGGGCTAGCCGCAATTTCACCCTGCAGGCAAAGAGACACAGAAGTGTAAAGATCAGTTAAGACCTCGGCACACAATGTCCCCTTCTGCTGCGCTCGGGGGCTGATCCCTCTCCCCAGGTTTTGTACCGCACTCCAGGCAGATCGTGCTCCCTTTTGAGGCTGAAACACGCTAAATGTGTCACTGGGACAGGGAGTGTGCTACTATGTCAGCATTGTCCTTATGTTACACCACCTCTCTTTGCCGCCCCTGCCTGTGCTGGGTGATGGATTTGAGGTTCTTTGAAAGCCACTGGCACTCACACTTGCTCTTTTTCTCATCTCAGAATATCCACATCCTTAACTCACGCAACCAAACGGTACACAGTGTCCAGGTGAGAACCGCCTGAGTGCGGCTTTCCATTGTTTGCTCAGAAATACTGCCTTCATGCATGAATTTCCATCTCTGTTCCAACAAAAGCACCTCTCCAGGTGAATTAAAATTGATTGCATGAATATTCAGAGGCAAAGAAAAAGCATTAGTCTATACATAACAGCATTGCACATACTTGTTTGCAAATAGATTTTCCTAAGTGTTAACGCAGTTCCTGTTGAGGAGATAAAATCATCACTCTCTTTTTTTGCTTTTTTCTCTATCTTCTATAATACAAATTTGCGTATCTTACTTTCCCTTTATGCATTTTCACTGATGTGCCCCCCGTCACCATAGTCATCACTGCGTTATGCCATGCAATACTGGCAGGATGGCAGGCATAAAATTGTTCTTATGCTCATGTTTTCTACAGGAAGCTGATGTTAAATGCCTTGTCAAAGGATGTTCTGAACGTCTGGAGCAGAACACGGAATTAAACTCAAATCTCCCACTTCCCCTGTCAGTGACATCTCCACTAATTTTTTACTGCATCTAGTATCTTTGGCAAGACCTCAGCTTTCTCCCTGCCACTTTATTCTGCCAAGCGAAAATAAAGAAAGTGTATTTTAAGCCTGCTATCCTACCAAAGCCAAAGTTACCAAACTCTACAGTTTTCTGCTGAGCAGTCTTTTTCCAGAGACAGCAAGCCAGAGTTATTGTGCTGGGCAGTACAAGGAACAAGTGTGCAGATACTGTGGTGTGTATAGGAAATAGCAGAAGATGTTGTACGTGTTGCAGGGGAGGCAAGAGGTCCTGAGGTTTAAATGCAGGAGGTGTGGGTGTAGAAACAGCCAGAACTAATTAAACCGAGAGAAAAGGGGATGTAGCACTGCGCTGACAGTGCAGCCTTTGTATAGGGAACTAAAACACCAATTGACTATGAGCAGGAACTACTGGAAATCAGGCATCATCCCTCGTGGTGTACACAAAACTTTGTTAGAAAGTGAGGTGCTTGCATGCTCTTCTGAGACACTGATTAACTGGGGGTGCTGATCTAGTGCTGATGCATTACTTCTCTGAAGAGGAAAGCTAGCTAATGGCACATATTTTTCTAAATGCATATAAATATGTAGGCTTTTCTTTTTTTTTCCTATCTTTCCCTAAAGTCACTGATGCTCAGCTAAGGAAGAGTTTGCCCTTAACCTGTAATTCACTACATTTTTCTTTTTTTTTTTTCCAGACCACTGGATTATAGCAAGGTCTGATAGCTATCACTAACTTCTTTCTGACATCTTACTAGTCTTCCCTGTGACTGAAAAAAGGAAGTTTATCATAAAGGAAGGACAAGGTGTTCTCCAGTACCCACAGCTTGTTCACACTATAGAAGTAGATTAGGGGAAAAAGTCAGAAATACGTTTCTCAGTTATTTTAAGAGCAGGTTTGAAGCCACATGTATGCAAGGAAACAGTGGTAAACTGACTTGTCAATAATGACACACAGAATCATATGAAAGAACTGTTTTAAAGTCACAACATAACTATGTGTGTAAAATGTTGCAATGTTGTATTACACTATTTTAGAATGTTCTTTTTTCATGAAATTGCAGAAACAGAGTCCACCATTGTAAATAAATTAGTCACTGAATCCCTGTTTTTTTTTTATAATAGACCCATCAAATAACCCAAGAAGCTTTCTTGCCCCAAATGGAGAACTCTTTAGGATCTCTGACAAGTGACAGGAATTTGCAGATTGATACCTAACAGCTTTTATTCACAGCAGAATCTGTTTTTCCCATGAGTGGTTCCAGATAGCAGTTCCAGGAATAGTTTGTAGGACAGAAACATCCTACACAAATGGCAGTGCTTAATCCGAAAGAGTAAAAGAACAGGATTTTGTTTCATTTTTCCTCACCTATAAATCCTTCAAATTATAAAAAGTCATTTAAATTGAGCCAAAAGAATGAAGGGATCAATTTTTCAGGAAAATACTTCGGAATTTTATAAATGCAGAATCTAAACCATATAAAAAACTTGCCCCCCCCCTTAGCTCTTATCTTCCTTGATCACTGACTGATTTATTTTTAACATGATGGGCTTAATAGCGCATAGGTTGTTTATACAAGCTAATATGAATTCAGCTACATGGGCTCCAATGAACAGATGTTTTATACTCTGCAATGTTAATGAGAATGCTCATCAATAAATGGATAGATTTATTCCTGAAAAGTGCATTCTGGCATTTGCTTTATTAAAAATAATTAAAGCAAGACATTTCTTTTAATTTTGGGGTTGGTTTGTTTGTTTGTGTGGTTTAGATCCCATATAAAAGTCTGGTTCCCTTTTCCTTGTACTGAATGAAATTATTTCAAATGTGCCTGTCATGCCATAACAGACTATTGCAATAAGCTTCTAATGAAGGAGCTAAATACATTAAATAACTTTTTGACAGATACTTTTTTTGGTTGGTTGGACAGGTATTTGTTGGTTTTTTTCATTTTTTTAACTATTCAGTCAAACTGTCATGTAAAATGAAAACAAACAAGCAAACAAACTCTGAACCTATGAAATAATAATCCCATGTGAAAAAGCTGCATAACGTAGGGGAAGAAAAAGACAAACAGTACTTTTATAGATAATTTTACAAGAGGTCACCTCGACATTTCTTCTTTACTTGACTGAAATAGTCTGTTTAGAATGTATTATGGAAAATGCCTGACCTGTGAACTAAACCAAACATGCTGTAAAAATAGTGGGATCTTCATTAATGTAAATTAGCAAGCCCGAATATTTTGTTGCGCGGGGGTCAGTTGGAAAGACTGTAATCTAATTACTCTTCAGTTTCATTTATGTGCGCAGACATTTGCTCCCGTAACAGGGAAGACTGTTTCTTTTGGCAGCAGCCACGATGTGGAAGCCTCCAGTATTTGCCGGCTGATAATAGGACTAATGTGCTGGCGCCCTGACAGAGGGCACAGGAGGGCATGCTATTAGATAAGTGTTTCTGCTACATTACCCAGACAGCATTGCCCTTCACAGAATGTTCCAGCCATTGTGCAGTTTGATATCACACAGCTATAGAATGCTAATGCCAACATAATTATGTATTTTGGCTTCCTTTTTGGCAATAGTCTGTACTTAAGCAAAATTTAGTACCATCTTATATGCTCCTACAGCTGGATAATTAAAGGGCATTTCAGTTTTCAGAACAGGGAACTAATGATATGAAGATCTGTGGCTATTTAAAGAGTTGTTCGGTGAGCTTAGGGAGTCCTGACAATCAGGTCTGTTTTCAGGCACAAAAGATATTTGGTAAAGAAAAGATGACAGGTAGGTGCGATTTAGCCAAATTGGTTTCGCCCGGGTTAATGTGTGTGTCACACAAGCTTCCTTGCATTTTCCTTCGGCAAAGAAAACTCTTGCTTTTAAGTAGAATTTGCAGGTGCATAGCTTCAGTCTGGATGTGTGACAAACTGTATGTGATAGAGCTTCAGGAAACTCAGAAATAAGACTACATTTTCACAAAATGACACAGACCGGTAGTGAAGGAGTGACGAGACACTTGTTCCTGTCCCAAAGGAATACGATGTTCTCACTGATCAATTTAAGGAAGTCTCTGTGCAGTACAGGATATCTTAAAATGAGATAAATCTGCAAAGAAGGTGAAAGTATTAACTTGATTTATGGACCAGCTTTCTGACTTGTCCTCATGGACACCCAGCTAGAAAGTTATTTTGAACTCTTATCTATTGGTGAATATCAGCACAGAGATGTCCACAGAGCACAGCTAGGAACTGCGGGTATATCGACGTGCTCCGAGCAAAACGTGGTCACTAGAAACTAATTCAATCCCGCTAGCTGACTTGGCCGTGAATGTGTAAATGAAAGCCTCGGCTGGATTCTTGTGTCGAGCTAAGCGGTGACTCGAGGAGCAGGACTTCACCCACCGCACACTTAGAACAGTTTTAAGATTGATTTAAAAACATAAAATTACCATGAGTTTAGCAGCACATGGTGCTTCTGCATGAGAATTGCTGCATTCCGAAGGAGGAACAGAGGCCATATGTGTTTTGAGTCTGCTTTTCCCTGCACGACGGCAAGGGCGAGATGTGTCGGCATCGTATTGCTTGCGAGCATGTGGCATCCACGGCTGCTCTCAGCGCCGAGGAGGAGCTGCCTGGCATCTCCCCTCCAGCCTGGCTCCTCAGCCTTCCAAGCTTCCCGAGGAGCCTCTCCGTAGCCTTAGAAGGTTCCCTGGCTTCAAATGAGCTAAGTAAGCTCTGGATGACAGCCCGTCACACAAAGCAGCTGCTCCTTCCCACTCCCCTTGGAGGCTGGCTCCCGACCCCAAATTCCTGCGGCATTCCGACCCCGTGGTGTTTACACGGAGGGAGGGCCGGGAGCGCGGGGGCCAGGGTACAGCCGTGCCCCACTCTGCCTCCTCGCTGCTCTCGGCAGCGAGAGATGGCTCAGAGCGGGCTGTGAGCGGGACGGGGTTTGCCACAAAACCGTTTGCCTGGTTGCAAAAGGAGTCATTATGCTCAGCTTCTCAGTGGCTCGCTATCTATTTGGAATATAAATAGAAAACATGTCCCACCATCACCCCCCCTCCACCCTCCAAACTGGATCTATAGCATACGGAGGTTCAAGTGACAAAGCATTCCATGCAGCAGGGTTTGTATATCTTGGATTTGGATCCGTGCATTCACAGCTATATTCCACATGGAGGCTTGGTTGCAACGGATCTTAAAGTAGCCCTTTCTCATGCAGATCTATTAGAATTAGTACGTTATAGTTGGTGTCCTCAGCTGTTCAGCCCTGCGGAGAGGCGTCTAAAATGATTAGATTTCTGCCTTCTTCATTCTTATGCCATATGACTTTTGATACGTGGCTTATCAGAAACAGTAAGGTATAACTCATCAGATAAAGTGTACCTAACCAAAAAATTCTTCAATTCTGATACCTAAAGGCTATCAGTGCTATGCAACTTATTTGGCACTGATAGATGGAGTAAAATTATGTGGTCAGCTCTAAGAATCAACAATGAAGCATTTTATAATTATATATTTATAACAGGAAGCCGTGCTCACGAATTCCCCTTGAGAGGGGGAAATCAGTGAGTGATTTACCCGTTCTGTGATGGGTAAGAATTGCTTGGAAAGCACAGCATAAATGGAAACAAAGTCACCAGCAGGTAAACTCTAAAGAAATACTGTTTCTGAATATTGTTATAGCAATGATCAGTTTGCATCACGCTTGATAGCAGTTATCTTTAAAAATGGAAATGCATCAATTATTGTGTATATCCATTTACTCACCTATGCTTCTGAGAACATTAAAAAATGAAGGATAATTAACTGGGGACCACATAGTATCTAATTTTTAAAGTTACATCTTGTGCTTTTCAAAAGAAGCCACACTGCCATGCGTCTGCGGCCTGAAGAGGGAAAGATCTCGGCACGGTGACAAGGGTTGCTTCGGTCCTAGCAGCCACAGGAGGGTCTCCCGTTTCCTTCCAACACCTCTCCCACTCCTGTTCTTCCCTGCTTCTCTCCCCCAGTAAATCTGGTAGCAAGTACAACGCTTTGAGCAGATGGGTAGTAAATACAGAGCTGGAGATTATGTCTGACAATTAAAATAAAAGTGTCTGACTCGACATGAGTTACATTATCTAAAGACCTTGTACGGGGCTTCTATTTTAAATGCCTACATTTCCTAAGTGTGAACACTTTTTCCTGACTAACCTTTTGAGAAAGTGCAGTGTTTAGAGATACCCACATTTCGGAGTGCCAAACTTGATACCATATAAGGGTCTGTTTTACGGACGGAGCCAAGAGCTCTCCCTCTCAAGGCAGGCCCCTCGCGGCAGCCCCTGGGTGGGCACCGGCTCCCCAGTCCCCCACCAGCATTCCAGCCCCCAGCTCATACTTTATCTGCTCCAGCAACTGGGTGCACACAAGTGTTAGGCAGTACACCTGCAAAACCAGTTGGTCCCTATAAATTTTACAAGTGCAGATTCTAACACTTGCATGCCCTGCTGCTGCTGCTGCACTTCCAGCAGCGTTTACTCTCCCAGACTGCAGGGGGGTTTGAGTGTCAAAATTTGCTGTAGCACATTTATGAGCGAATGCTCAACCCAGTGCCAAAAATTCTGCCATAATGCCATTATTAGAGCTCCATGCCTTGCACCATTCTACACTGATGCTAATTGCGCTCATGCTGAATGAGTCTTAAGTGAGGGAGGCTTGTAAGCTGTTTTCCAGACCTCATGAGGTGGAAGGTATCACCACTGAGAGAGGTTTTGTATTGGTTTTGTGTTTACTGAAAACAAGAAGTCTGTTAACCTTGGCAGAAATCAATAAGATTTATCCCCAAAAGCAATGAAATGTGACACACTTAACTCCCAAAAACTCTTGGCAGTATTTCATAATGAGGTATCTCACCACATTTTAGGTTTCTGAGCTGTTTTGTCTTGTTTTCTTTACTGACTTGATGCTGTTCTAATGCTATTTGCAGATGACAACGTTAGAGAAATTTAAAGGCTATATGAATTAAAAGTTACATGATATAGTTTTCCTGGCCTGATAGCCATAAACAGAACTGAGAACAGGAACAGGCCTGTTATAAAAGTAGAATTCATACCTGCCAGCCAGCTGAAACTGGGAGCGGTTTGTTCCTGGATTTATTTTTTTAATTGGATACAGTTTGAGCAGATGCCTGTAAAGAGCCATTAAATAGCAGCTACTTAGAAGGGCCCTGTGAGGCCTTGGAGTGCTGCTACAAACAGAAATTTAAAGAGCTAAAGTCACACTTTTAACAGACAAAATGGCTGTAAAAGACATAAATACATTTCTCTCTACATTTCCATGCCATTCTTTCCTTTTTTAAAAGAAAGTGAAACGTAGAACAAAACCTATGATAAATATCAGCAATATTCAATTTCCTGTTCTGCCAAATGTTGAGCCACCGAAAGCATCTGGGAAAAGTTCAGCACCAGATAGCTTCCTCTACTAGAGGTCTCTTTGCACTTCCTTTTCTGCCATATTAATACTATTTCATGATTCTATCTACAACAGCAGTAGCTAACCCCCATTGCCATGTTCCATCCTCTGTAATTTGTTTGTCTTCTTCAGCCTTCTTATTCTTAGCTCGCTCTCTCTCTGTTTCGCCCTCAGTATCTTCTCATTGAGAAGTTCGACACAGACCTGCTGTCGCTGCTTTCCCTCTCTTCAACACCTTTTCTAGCTCTCTTGTTGCTCTGCCTGCTCTGGTGTCAGCTTCTCCTTCTCCTCTTCCCAGCTCTTGCGTCGGTTTTCTGCTTTTCACCTCCTAACAGGTTTCAGGCCACCCTGGCCCCTGTCTTCTACCTGCTTTCCAGTTGTTCTTGCCAGTGTCCTCGATATCTCCATGTCTCAAGAAGTCTCCAGCTGAAGGAACCACCTGCACATTCAAACACCTTGCTGTTTTCAGCTTCGCCATAGCCTTCTCCCGAACCCCCATGCTATCCTCTCCTGGTTCTTTTCTTTACTCATTTGAAATGTTGTTGCTTCCCTCCCACCTTCTCTAGGTACTCCACAGGGCTTCTACTATGAACTATCATTTAAATTTAGTCTACCTAATTGCAAAGTTGTTTAAATCATATTCCACCTCCATAGTAAAATATCCACAACGTAGTTATCTCATTTGCAAACCTGATTAGATTAAAAAAAAAAAAAACACATCATTTTGTTTCAGAACTGCAAAACTTATTACATGGGTAAACACTCTAACATACTACCTATATAGTATGTTTACCACTGCTCTCTTAGAATAAATGAGAAATGTTCCGCTGGCTGTCATATAATATTAAAGAGCAAACAGCAAAGTGTACTCACCTTATCTGCAATGGCAGAGCTGTGTTATTTGTAATCTATTCCTCCTCCCTTCTCAAAACACTCTCCTCTGCTGATGATACAGGTTTTAAACCCTTGTACAAAAAGAGGAAGTTTTGCATACTTTTTTCTCTTGATGGCTTTTGCACATTTGGATTGTGTGTTTTGCCTGATCTTATCACATCAAAATGAGGACACAATCAGGCACTGTCTCAGCTGGGAGGCAGAAACCAATAGCTCAGAGCCGATAAGAAGCAGCTTCTTAAAACTACCTCCTACCTGCTCCTGAGTCTGGAAGCACTATTCCTCTGTTCCATTTTGAAGTCTAACAGCTCTAAAGAGCCAATTATTTAAGCTAATCTGTTTGCCTTTCCACTGGATCAGAAGGGACAGAAGGAAAGGCTCACATCTAGACTTAGCACTCCCTTTCTCCGTCGGGGTGGATGAGTGCTTTGGGAAACGTGCCATCATTCCCAGCTAACCTTCACCTGCGAGGCTTTGTTTCCATGGGCACACAGGAGCAGGCTGAAGAAGGCTGGTGTGCAGATCTGACTTTGGTGCAGAGTTAGGAGTTAGGATACGGCCAGAGCACACACCCCGGCTCAGGAACAGGGAAATGCTCTCGGATCTGGGAATGCAGGTGTAACTGCAGCCATGAAATTGTCTCAGCTGAGGTGCAGCGACTCTTGGCAACCCCAGGATTTCGGCTGTTATTTCCATCTCTCCCTTCAATTTTCTTTCATTGGTTCGGGGGTTTCCAGCTATGCTGCACCATGGAGAGGGTACCCCCTTGGCTGGGTTAGCTGGCTCCCTTCTAATCACCGACCTCCCAGATGAAGAGTTAAGAGAATAAACAGTCAGCAGGCCAGGATACACTCTGAAGGTCATCTTGGATACACCTGACTATCTAAACACCCCGGGAATGACAGTCACTTATGACCATCAGTTATTACAATATTTAAAGAAGGTCAGAGAAGCCCTGGAGTATCTGCTTCACCGACTGAAACACATGTTAGCAATCTGAAACCAAACTGAGAGGGCAGTCAGGACTTGTGTGACTTTCACAGTTGAACCCTGCCAAAGTGAACCAGACAGCAGTTTAAATGAAAAGAGAGGAAAAGAGAAATTCAAACATAATCTTCTTCTGGGAAACAATAAGCTTGCTTTATTACATTTTGTGCAAGTGACCTTGCAGAGCATTTCTATATTGCAGAGAGTAAGATTTTATGTCATAAAAACAGTCAGAAAAGGAAAAAAGGAAGAGGGACTAAGTTTCGCCTGGGGTAAACAGTTGCTACTGAAGCTGTGCCAGTTTATACTATGACTTTGGCCAAGGTTTCTCACGATCCAAAACACCCAGCACCAAAACTTGGGCTGAAAAATTACCATCCACAACAGGGAGTCTGATACATCAATATAAAGCTGATCTACAGAGCGCTCAGATTTATCCTGCAGGGAGCAACCTTTTGCTGGCCGGGGCATGAATTGCATGACCTAAAATGCCTTTTCCCATCTATTTCGGTGATGCCCGGCTAATTTCAGCAGCCTCGTTTCTTTTCTCCTCCGCCGGCTAATAGCATTAGCGGCGGATCTGCCGGAGGAAACCGGGGCTCTCAGACGGTTGTAAAAATAGCCCGGCGCATCCCGAGCACGTGAGCGAGCACCTCGCAAACCTCGGAGCGAGCTGGAAGGAGGGATTTAGGGAATGCTGCGAGCGCTGCGGGCGGCCGCGGGGGCTGGAGGCGGCAGCTCCCCACCCGCCGGGGCGAGGGGCGGCTCCGCAGCCGCGGCTGCGCCCCTTTACTACGGGCTGCGGGCTGCCGCCTTGGGGGTTGGGTTTTTTTTCTGTTTGTTTGTTTTGTTTGGGGTTTTCTTTTGTTGTTGTTGTTGCTTTGCTGCTTTGCTCCCATTCATTACTTCCCCCGTTTGTTTATTTTTCGCAGCGTTTCTGGCTAGCCCTCTGAGGAGCTTGAGGAATCGCATTAAGAACTCGTCTATCTTATCACGGGAGACAAGCTTTATACCCCAGAGGCTATCTTCCCTCTGGGCCCCGGGGCCAGCAGGAGTCTCTGGGAGAGGCACTACACAGCGGCAGGCAGCGCTGGAAACTCTTCGCTTTAACTCTTTCCTTGCGGAAGACTTCTGGGCAGGAGAGGAGATAGGTTCTCTCCCTTCCGATGCAGTTACCGGCTGAAGTAGCGTCGGCGAACTAGGCAGGGCTGCTTTAAAGGCGGGTCAAGCAGGGTGACTGCCAAAGGCACAGTCTTAAAAAGCAGTGGAGAAAGGGTTGAGCTGCGGATGAGAGGAGCCCGGGCTTCAGACCCTGCCACCACCCCGAGTCTCTTCCCGGCTTTGAAAGGAGACAGTTTTTTCATGCGCTGATTGCTGATACAAAGCCCAAGGGAGTGAAACCTGCAAACCTCCCTCGGTCCAATGCAGCTCCCTAGCCCAGAATAAAATCAAGGCTGACTTTTTCCTGTTCTAAATCTGCTTATCTCCCTTCAAGCACCTGACTTACACTTAAGACAGATGCATATATGGGCTAGCGTGCAGACCGCACCATCTCATCCTTGTACACTGCTTTTATCAGGATATGCAAGTTAATGTGAGCAGTTTACACACACACGCAAACATACAGCAATGTAATTACAAGCCAGAGCGTGTAATGCAAACAGATGAGCCACCAGCAGAACTGGCAGAAGGCAAATATCTGGTTTAGCTGTTGGCTCTTTCCTGAAGTACCAATAGCACAGCAGTCACTCAGCTGAAGCAATGGAAAGAAGTGCGTGATTCACCTCAGTGCATTTCTCATGTGTCACAGATTCTTCCCTATCTGAAATCAGAGGGGCCAAAGCATCCCAGGAATCCTTCTGCAGTCCTTGCATAACAAAAGTATCTCTGTTTGGACTATGAAACAAGCTCCCTGCTTTTACCTGTGGATTTCCTTTGAACTTACTGGGCCTGAAAACTACTGAATTCTCTACAACAGCTTGCAATGGTTTTAAAGGCACAAGAGAAACAGATCCTTCAAAACTATCCTAACTTACCAGCTGCTTAAAAAAAAAAAAAAAAAAAAAAAAANGAGATAGATGTTTTCATGAAAAATGGAGTTCATCTGTTAGTGTATAATTTGCACAAGGCTAAAACAGGTTGCTTGTTTACAAATATATTTTATTTGACAACACAAATGACAAGAAACAGAAAGCCCATTGCAGAAATCAGCAGGGTCATGTAAGATAATGCAATCAAGAGCCCCACAGGTCTAATGTTAGTGCAAGGAGCACACTCCTCTGCGTGCAGAACACCTCCACTCCCCAAGTCCTGCTTGGAATAAGAGCCCTGAAGATGTTTTGCTTTGTTCCTAAATTGTATTTTTAGACAGCACAAAACGCGGCATAATAAGGGAAGCTTACTCCAGTTTCAGCTGTGCTGAAGGACATGCCGATTCCCAAGCTGAGCGAACAGATACCCTTCACTATTACAAGACAGCAGGAAGATTGCTGATTTGCAGCCCTTTCCCACTGCAACCTTAAGCAAACAGAGTTTAATTAGATCAATAATGATCAAAGTTACTTTGGGCAGAGAGGACTTTCAGTTCCTTTAATGGTGATGAATCCACTGCCTCAGAAAGGAAAAACAAAAAGAAAACAGAAAAGAGAAAGTCAGGGGATTTTTGCCAGCCCTAATCATTTAAAATAGTTTTGTTGTTCTCCCTGGTTCAAAACGCTGGGTACCCGTCACAATAGCTCTTTGATATCGGACACTGATATTGATCCGGGTGCATCTGTCTCGCTCAGCAGCTGATAATGACAGCACACGTGATTTCCTGTTATTGAAGCCCCACAGACATTTCTGGAGCCAGAGCTTGGCAGCTCCAGGGATCCTTTCCCATCAGCAGCCCAGTGTCCAATGCTCTCATTGCCTTTCAGCCGATGTAAGGAGGATACACTGCAGCCCCGCTGAGTTGTAAACAACTTGTTTACCTCCTTCTCGGTGTAATCTGTCCCTGCTTCTGTCGGCTCCTGTGGCATCAACGGAGCATTAAAACACCCCGAGCTCATAGGCTGATGTGCAGAAAACAACCCAAGGAGCCTTTCCAGGCTCTTGCTTTCCAGAGCGCGGGAGGTTATTTATACCTGTTGTTTCCAGTCAGCCAAAGCAGCCCTGCTTTTGCGTGTGGTTAGCTTTGAAGGAAACTAGTTTTTGATGTTCATTCTGCTGGTGCGAAAATGTAAGCAGTGTGGGCCTGATGCTGCTCTCCCTGCAAAGCTCCATTTCGGTCAGGCAAAAAGCAATGCTGCATTTTTCACATGCTGTTTATGTTTGAATAGAAAAAAGTGAAAGGTGTGTGTGATTTATAGATCCCCAAATGCCAGGGGAGCACCCACCAATACTGCAGCAGAAGGCTGGGTCGAGGCGTAAAACCCCTATAGCTTTTAACCATCATGCAGAAGGAGGGGAATCAGAAAACATTTGGAAAGTCTTGAGTCTGTCCCCTCCGTACTCCTGACCAGGACTTTGGAAGACCTGCACAAGACACTGACCCAGAAACAACTTCGGGCAGTGAATAGGAGTGACAGGGCTCAGGCACTGACTTCCTAAGGAGGTGCAGAGCAGCTCTCAAGCGTCCTCAGAGAGCACGATCCTGCTCCTGTTGAAATCAAGGGCAAAACTCTGAGCAGACTTGGGGATTTTAAGAAGTGATGGGTATTCATGCAGCACAGATTTGAAGCTGGCTGTAGTTCAAAACGGTCTGTGCCCGTGCATCTGAGACACAACAGTACCCGTGCAGGGGGACACTTTCCACGTCAGCCTCCCATCTGCACAGCACAGAGGGTCAGTAACAGGCAACTGGTTTTGGAGATGCTCTTTGCTAGTGATTTTGAATTTGAATTACTTTTGCAAACTTATTGTGGGAAGTAATTGCTCTCAATATAAGAATACCTTTCCTTGTGTTTTACACCACCTGCTTGTGCAGTTTCATGAAAAACTTGAACTGCCATAGAATAAAACCCAAGCGATTACTTTTAGTACTCGTGCTTGAAAATAGAAACTTGGTTTTGATAAACACAAGCTTCTGTCACCCTCAGGCATAATGGCGTCAAGAGTTTTTGATATTCAAATTGAACTGGAGCTGTTCATGGTCAAGATCATGACAGTGTATTTAGCAGAATAACCTGAGCAGGGTGATAATCCAGGCAACCTCATTTAGGCATTGCCTCATCTCAGGCAGATGCCCCTGGGAGAGGGTGGATGTTGGAGGGGAGGGCGAGGAAGCATCTAATCTGCCTGAACAGAATTGCCCAGATTCTCTGGTCTGTCAGAAAGGAGAGGTGGAAACCTACAGAGAGAGTGCCAGTGTCCCCCTCCTTAGCACTTCCCTGGCACTACCTGTGCAGGCAGTCTGGGGAGCTCAAGAGGGTGGTCCAGCCCGTTGTTAGTCATCTGCCTCTTCTGTTGACCAAGAGCTTATACTAGATGAATATTACTTTTACCTCTTCTCTTGAAGCATGGCTGCTGTTTTGGCAGGTATGCAACTGAAAAGGAAAAATATTGAAGGCCTTTTCCCGTTGGCCAGGGATCTTGGCTGTGAATAAGAATAGATTTATATCCTTGTCTCCACTGTTTTTTTGTCCTGTGTTCAAATGACATGTGCAAAAGATGATACCTCCAGATAATTTCAGTCACTTAGAGGGCTCCTCAGGAAAAAATGGGTAGATAGCTGACTAAATCTGGCCCACAACAGACGTGTCACTGACAGGACAGGACTCACCTGCCCAAAACAGATAAATTAAGGTAGATCCTAGTGAAAAGAGGGACTGATGGGGCTAGACCAGCCCTGGAAAGGAATGGACAGGACTACTATCTGGGCATTAGATGAGCTTTAGACAGCAGAGAAAAGGTTTGACTAGAAGATGAGAAACTGTGCGAACCTCATAAAGTTCAACAAGGGCAAGCGCAAGGTCCTGCATCTGGGCTGGGACAGTCCCAAACACAGAGACAAGCTGGGCAAAGAGTGGATTGAGAGCAGCCCTGCAGAGAAGGACTTGGTACTGGTCCAGGGTATTGGTGGATGAAAAAATGAATATGAGCCGGCAATGTGTGCTCGCAGCCCAGAAAGCCGATCGTGTCCTGGGGTGCATCAAGAGTCACCAGCAGGTCAAGGCAGGTGGTTCTGCCCCTCTACTCCGCTTTGCTGAGACTCCGCCTGGAGTACTGCATCCAGCTCTGGAGCCCCCAGCATAAGAAAGACATGGACCTGGTGGATCGACTTCAGAGGAGGGCCATGAAGATGATCAGGGGGTCAGAGCACCTCTCCTATGAAGACAGGCTAAGAGAGTTGTGTTTGTTCAGCCTGGAGAAGAGAAGGCTCCAGGGAGACCTTATAGCAGCCTTCCAGTACCTAAAGGAGGCCTACAGGAAAGATGGGGAGGGACTCTTTACCAGGGAGTGTAGCAATAGGACAAAGGGTAACAGTTTTAAAATGAAAAGAGGGTAGGTTTAGACTAGATATAAGGCAGAAAGTTTTATGATGAGGGTGGTGAGACACTGGAACCCAGTGAAGCTGTGGATGCCCCACACCTGGAAGCGTTCAAGGCCAGGCTGGATGGGGCTTTGAGCAATCCAGTCTAGCGGAAGTTGTCAGGGGATTGGTACTAGATGGTCTTTAAGGTCCCTTCTGACCCAAACCTTTGTACGATTCTATGAAAAGGAATTTCCAACTTTTTTTCCATATGTTCATTAAAAGCCTGTGCATTATAACTGGCATTGAAACACTGAGGTCTACTTCTAACTCAAGTGATTCCCCACTGTACGGCCTGAATTACACAGCTAAGTTCTGTCTCTTACCTGGCCCATGTAAGAGGAAGTTATTAGCTTCCTCTGATTGCAGTTTATATAGTAGACTGATCTGGGACTGGCAATGTGATGTATTTAGTTCTTTTAGAAGAACTAAATGTGGTTGTCAAACTGTTTTCACATTGTCTTTTTCCTGTTTGCATTATGATCTTATACTCATGAAAATATCACAGAAAACAGTGTGAGGCTAAAGGTAGAAAAATACAGACAGTAATAACATTTTCAGAAAGTTCAGAGTTATATGATTCCTAAATGTATTCTGCAGCTAGCTTCTAGATAGTAAATCATTATTTAGTCAGATTAAGAATAGTGAAAAAAAAATATTGCCCCCTTTGTTGTAAGTAATAACTTATGTTCTTTCACTCCAGGCTGTCTGCTTCTTTAAAAAAAAAGAAGCACATCCAGCTCTTAAGTTTTGTTTTTCATTGTGGTTTGTAGTGATATGGTTAGGAGAGGTACGTAATAAATTAATGATAAGAAATTGCAGAATAGGTCAAGGACACTGTGCATAAATTGGAGGTCTAGGAGTTGTACATTTCATACTATCTGGCTTATACCACTGTATTGATTTTTCACTCAGAGCAAAAAAGAGAGAGAAGGTCTTTAATAGATTTTTATATCCTCAGTCTATTCTAAATCCGCCTTTGTTCTGATCTTCCTGATGTTCCCACACTTTCATGGCAATAGCAAAGTCCTGCTAAACTGCAGCGCTGTCATAACACAATGACTCAAAAAACAATGGCCATTTTAATCTCATAAAAACATTTGCCAGAAAAGTCCGAGAGAATTGCAGCCCACACAGCCAAGAGGGAATGGACAGGGAAACCTCCTTTAACCTTTTGTGTGACTCAGAAGCAGAAGCCCAGTATCACCTGCTTTCTCCACCTTTCAGTAACCTTACAGAGCATTACAAAGCAATGTAGAAGTCTGATTACCACCCCCATGGGTAAAGCTTCGCAATGATAGCACCAGCTCTTCAGCCATCCCATTGTCACAACGCAGGATGAAGGCTGAAGGAAGGGGCCTGGAGATGAGGTGGGTCACACAGCAGTCCAGCAGTGCCCGTGCTAGCTGCCGCTGCTGCCAATGTTCCTCCTAGGAGCATGGAATATAAATTACCTTGACACAGCAGCCCCACCATTACTTGCAATAAAAGGTATCAAGAAAGGAACAAGAACCTGTGCACGGCCCAGCAGCCAAAGGTTGTCTGTCCTTGACCTTCTGGGAAGGAAGTTCATCCAAGTAAGAAACTGGGTTGCAACCCTTTCTGCAGTGGGCATTTTGGTATGATACATTGTTTTGAGTGAAAGCCAGGGTTTCCATCTCCTGTCAGGCACGTAAATTCTGATTATGTTTCCAATGAATTTTTCTTCACTTTCTTTGGCCCAGTGGCTCTTTGTCTATTTCTATACTGCTACACAAAAGCCGTCCAATGTCCATTTACCTTTTGAATAGTCTGTATTCTTCCTCTTGCCATCAGCTACCTCAGAGTAGACTTCCCAGACCCCCACTGACTATCTCTGGCTGGGCTACTACCCATGTTTTTCCATCCACGATTCCCATCAGAATATGATCTTTGTTAGGTAATGGTGAAATACTGGAGTCTAGCAAACTGCTTCAGTAGAAAGTAACCCATTCCCTTCTCCTGAATGGACCCTTTCAGGTGGACAAGGAGGTTTAACCCACATCACTCATGGGTGGGTTTTGTAGCCATCCAGTTGTCAGGTGACAGCAGGGTGGCATTTCTGTGAGAAATAGCTGTCAGAGGTACTAAGCATGGGAAGATGGCTCAGAGCTGACCAGTGGTCAGAGGTGCCTGAGGCCCAGAAATCAGACTTAATAACGTGTAGAGTGGTAGTTGGGTCCTACCTCAGATGGTACTGAAACGGGAGATCAAGGAAATGAACTAAACCAGAAAATATATCTGGTAATGTCTGGCAATGATAATAAACCAGTATTTAAATAGTAGACTCTGATACTAATGAAACCATGCTAGTCTGGGAAAAACTGAGACTTACAGGTAATGGTTTATATAAAGCAGGTAAATAGCTACTAAGAACACTTAAAAAATACAGGTCACAATCTCTGAATGGTAATGCGAAACAGCAAGGGTATTCAGTTCTTACAAAATATATTTTCAAATTCACAATCAGTTAGGTGATTCAGACATCAAAAATAGTATCAATACCTTTATAAAAGAGTTCTGTATTAAAATAGGAGCTTTTTGTATTTCTCATTCACTAGGTTTACAGGCTTCCTTGACAAGATCAGCAAATACTACAAAAAAAACTTGTAAATCTAAGACAGAAAAAAAAGTATAAATTAAAGATTAGAGAAGAATTATTTCATTGGCATTTATTGCTTTATTCACATTAAGTAATCAATAAATGCAGGAACACATGGCGTATGAAGTTGACAGAATTCTTAGTACTTTGTCTAACATTGGCTCTTATTTGAAAAAAATCATTTGAAATGGCTTAGAAGTTCTGGCATATGGATTTTAGATATGTTGAAATGTTGTAAGTGGAGGTTTAACTAATAATAAATGACTAATGTATCAAGGTAGAATGAAGTGTCCTTTGGGTAGTTTCTGGATTAGTAGGAGGTGAGGCAGTCAACAGGTGGGTGGTGAGGGAACATTCATATATATTCAGTTGATATCACACTGGCGACAAAGCCTGGTGTGAGCCTTGAAGTTTAGCCTGCAAAACTTGACAAGAGAGATGTGCCATCGTTCAGGTTTGTTGTTGATTTGACTTTGGAGAATTCAGACTTCAAGGAGAGAACACAAAAACTGCCATACCTGAGGACAGATTTACCTAGCACAACGCCAGTCCACCAGTGGGGGCCAACAGCAGATGCTTAAGAGCATTCATAGTGGGTTTTGCTTTATCTCACAATTTCCTCCTCCCATCCGGCAGTTTCAAAATACACAACGGAGAAACTGGCCAGTGGAGGAGAGACATATAGTGCCATCCAGAGACAACATCATAGTTTCCAAAAGCTGTGCATATATATTGGCAGAGTACTATGTTTAAGCTGAGCAGACTGTCCCTCAGTTCCACTGATGGAAGGATATCCATACAGCACTCCATTGCATGATCCAAACAGGAAATACAGGAGGGTAATACAGGATCATGCTAACTGGTTAATTGGGGTTTTATAGGCTATGATGACTTCCTCAGATAAAATGGAACAAACTTTTCCAATCCCTAGAGCCAATACAAGCTTAATAACTGAACAGCTTTGGCTAACGGCTCACCATCCTACACAATACTATTCCTTCAATGTCTTTACTAGTGAGGAAACAACTGTCTGTCCCTTTCTGCAGACAAGTTTTCTCCTACACAAAATGCCTCCAAAGCTGTTTATTCTTGCTCTAAACCTTGTCCTTAAGACTGTTTATGCATTTTGCATTATACAGCCCACTGCTAAAATGTATATATTATGTCAGGCTCTATCAACTGATTGCCTTGAGATCTAACCACGCTGCTTCTGGCTTGGTCTGTCCCTTTCTTAGGGACATGATGGACAACCCCTCAGTAGCAGTGGTGGAACATTTCTGTATCTAAACCTTGTTCACTGCTTCATGGTTAGGGCACCTCCGTAGGAAACCAAAGGCATAAAATTCCTTTCTGTCCAAATCCTCTGGCCACGCAGCTGTAAAAGACAGGCACAACCAGCTAAAATCCCCAATGAGAGCGTCTGCTGTTTTTTCTGCCAAAGTCACTGCACCTGGCATAGTTACTATGATTTGGGCCTCTCTGGTGACACAGGCAAGGGGTTGTGAATTTCAGCCAGGTTTGGGCAGGATCCGGGCAAAAGATACTCCATTCAGCTGAGCTAATACCTTGGAGAAGCCACAACAGCCAAAATTCAGACACAGCTGATGGCAAAAGGAGCTGGTGCAGGTGCTAAAATAGCAGTCTGCATAAGTCTCTTATCCCTGAGAGAGTAAATTCTGACTAACAGCTTACATCTAAACTGTTAAATGCATCTGCCCCAGCAAATGATCCAAAACAAGGGCTACAAAGAGGCATGCATTCCCACTAGTGTCGGCGTGTCCTTTTGCAGAGCAGATTGCTGCATTCTCACTGCCTAGAGTTTGCCCTGGGTCATCTCCTGTGCACTCTTGTTCCTACCACCCACCAACAGGAGCCTGAGGAAAACAAGAACCCAGCCTGGACTTTATTTGTGAGGGAACTAAGTTGGATCTCTCCAAGACAGAGACCACAGTAGGACTGACATTAAGCGGTGTGATCTTCATGCATCAGGGGATGAACTAAATTATCTGATAACATAGACACAACCTCAGTTTAGGAATTTTTATTTTTCTTTCCTGTGTCAGGGCCATAAGTTTTAGTATTTGGAAGCCAGGTAGCCTCAGTGCTTACTTATGTGGGTGACATTCCAGTAAAAAGTACCATAGCCTTTTCTGGATTAAATTTTATTGAGGTTATCCAAAAGTGAGATGTTACCTACATGCCTTCTAGTTTCTCTCTTCAGAATGGGCAAAGTACTTGAGATTACTTTGAGAGCAACGTTGTCTCAACCACTCTTTCTGGCTGATAAACAGAATGACTGTAAAAACTTCACAGAGGAAAAATGCCTTTGATATCAAATTGGTTTTAAGACTGATGTAACTACACTGACTTTTCTGGAATTTCTCCAGGGCTTCATCCTAGTCTGAACTAAGCCCAATAACTCTCACATCATGAGTTCTTTATTTGGAAGAAGAGTCTAATCCTAGTTTTATTTAAACCAGGATCGACTGTGCAGATTCTACTGCAGAAGTTGTAAAAGACACTTAGCCCAATGACTTTTTTTTTTATATAGGAATTATTACTTTGGGATTATTTCCTTTTTGAAAAAAATCTCTTTAGACGGGAGGGGTTTTTAAAGTTAGCAGGAGTTTGGCAAACCACTGCATCTATTTACACATTGCTTAGACATAACTACATTGCGCATTATAATTCTGCAAAAAGACCACAAGACAAAACAGTTGGGTTGTGGTGTAGGTACTCTCCTATACAGTTAAAGGATTTCTCCAAAGATAATTTAGGGGAGGGGGATCAAACAAATCAAGTATGTCTTCTTGTGAAACACAGCCAAGGTAGCTCTGGGCTGAAATACAGCTGTGTAAAATTAACATTGAGCAATTACCCGTTTTGCTCAGTTTATCAGTAAAAAGTTTGTTTCCACCTTCTGATTTTCCAAATGAGATCTGGGATGACTAAGTTAAATATTGATGTTTTGATCTTCCAATGTAATCCCTCATAAAATTCCTATAGTGAAAATTTTAGTTGAAACCTTATACTGGAATCTTTCTTTAATTCATAGAAGTTAGCTCCTGTAACACCAGATGTACAAGAAAATAGGTCTGCTGAGTACAGAGGTACTGTTCTAAGGCTTTAATTCAAAACAGAGCCAGCAGTAAAGGGGTTTTTAACTTTCATGTACAAGTAAAAAAAAATGCAAGCACTAGAAATATGAAAGCTTGTTTGTTCTGCATTCTTCATCTACTCTCTCATATTACCAGACTATTTTTGCAATAGATATTGTAACTATAGCAACATTCTTTAATGGATAAATAGCATATTAGCAACTGGGCTGAGATGGCTTTTGCAGAAATAAGCTCAAGTAGAGTAGTTTGTCAATTTACCTTCTCCTTATATAAATATCTATGTGTGTGTTGTAGTAGAAGAATTCAGGACTTGAAGTCATTATGTGTCATTTTATCTCCATAATAAGTACATTTTATTTGTTTTCAGTGTTCACAGATATATTTCTGTGACATTATTAAAAAGCGTAAGCTCTACTATGGGGGAGGAAAAGAGGGGAAAATCTGCTTTATTTATTGAGTCTTCATTTACAGGATGGTTTTGTCCTATATTTTGTCCTATTTGAAAGTCACATTTTTACCAGCTTAAATAAATATGAGCCAGTTTTACATGCACATTTTTATTAGCTACTTAAATATCACGGATAACCAGCATTAAAATATTTACTTTCTGCAGATTATGCAAAATAAGTGGCTGCTTTTGTTGCCATTGAAGTTAACAGGAGTTTTGCCACAGACGCCAGTGGGAACAGGATCTGGCCTTCAGGAACTCAAAAATGTAATCAAAGTAAATATGTGTTCTTCTTTTTCAAATAAAACTGTGATTAAGCTGTGTTGTTTCTGTCCTGATAGGAGTCTTCAAAGGAAGTCAGAGCAGCAATTTTTCAAGTGGTTGGTGTTACTTGACTTTAAAATCATTTGGGGTGTAAATTCTGCAGCAATTTTTAAATGATGAATGGACTGAGACAACAACAGCAAGTGATTTCATTAAACAACCCCAAGGCAAGAGTCTCAGACCAACCTGCTGCAGAATCTGAAAGAAGGAACAGAATATGACTTTTCAGGCATCACAGACATCACGTTGCCTGTAACTGTAGTTAGATCCAAGACAATTAGCACAGAATGGTCTGCTATAGTACTAAATTATTATTTCCTGGGGGAGGCATCCAAGTCGCTAGGGGGTTAGTCTTTGTCACATCACCCATAATTAGCTTTCAGAAGCTGTCTTACTAGAAAATGGTGTCTCTGGCAATCATTGGTATGGTGGTAAATAAAATAATGGTTGAAACCATCCCTGAAGTCCCACAGTGGACAGTGGAAAGTGCATGAATACTATTTTGTCAACACTTTTAAAAAGACATTTTTATTTACCCTCAACTTCACCATCAGTCAAAATGGCACGTCAGATACTGAATCTAACCCACACTTTGCCATTTTCCTATGGAGGTATTTCCAAATGTTACATGGAAAAAACATGCCTGTGGACTTGTAGCTGTTATAAGATGTAAATATAAAAATCTTTGTTTTCAGCTAAAGGGATGTGATTTGATTACAATGGAAAGCTTTCTTAATATATATTGTAACCCAAAGTTGTCAATGTGTTTTATGACCGTCAAGTCTCCACAGAAGATGGATGAGGTTCCCATGTTTAATCAGTCTGGCTATGACAAATTGTCTCTCAGATTCTTTTGCAGGCGTGTTACATATAGCATGAGTAAATATGAGCCAATTTCTGTCAGTGTAGCCTGTGCCACAAAACCTCTAATTAGGAAATGCAGTGCTAACAGCTTGAAACTCAGTCCAGGAGGAAGGGATGGAGGAGTGGCTAGATGAGGATCATAGGCCAGGCAAGAAGGCAGAAGCAGCATGAGGTTGTGCTGAGTCAGTATATTCCCGCATTAAATTACAAAACAGACTTTTTCCCTTTTCTCTTAAGGAGGTTCTGAGTCACAAAGAACCTACTCATCTATTTCATCTATTGTGTATCATATTGCTTGGAGGAGGATGAAAGAAAAGAGGAAGATGAGAGGTAATTTGGAAGAAAAGAACCATATCAAAATATTTCCTCCACAAGCTTAACACCTAACCTATCTCTTTGTGCTACTCTAATTGACTTAATTTCTTACAAGATGTTACGATAGAAGAAAATGTTCTTGTGCAGAAATACTTACTGGGAGTAGAAGTGGCAGGAGGCTGGCATGGCAATCCTATAGCTCAAAAAACTCAATTTAGATCCTGCATTAAGTTACCCATCCATCAAATTTACAGAGAGGAATTGGGCTTCAAGTATCCAGAGTAAACCTTTTGAAGAAGGAAAAAAAGTGTTCTTTGCAAGTGTGGATATTTGGGGGAAAATATGTAGTCTAAAATCAAAAGTCAAAGTTAGTATATGTGGTATTCATCGCCACATGGTATGTCTGACACAGACAAGCTATTATTCATTGACAGGAATTCTAGTTTAGCTGCTAGATAACTGAATGGGCATAATATAATGTTCCTAGTTTCCTGGGAGTTTGATTTAATTTGACTCAGTATTACACAATATTCTGATTAAAAATTAGCACTTCATAAAATATGTATGTATGAAACGAATTAAAAACCATCCGAAACATCACAGAACATAGGGAGAAAATATTTATAAGCAGAATTGCTTATCTTGCTAGTCAATTTTCAGCCTAGTTTCTCTTTTAATATATTTATGAATGACTTGGAATCAAACACTGACTTGCAACCCGAGAAAAAATAATGCAGGTGGAATAAGGGTTAATTAAATACAAATTTGCAACAGGGTACAGTTACAGAGCAACCTGGTTTGCTTATAAGATGGAGACAAACAAACAGTGAAGACTTCAATACTCTTCAAAGACTACAGAACAACAGAGAGGCTATGATCTTCAGTCTTCTTTGCACTTATAAAGTTAGAAAGAACTCCAGGAAAACATCCAGTCATTATTCCCAGCCTGTGGCAGGAAGAATTATACGTATAGGTGGTACCTGAGAGGTGTAGTGGAGTAACAGAGTCTTCCTAGGCAAAGTGTACATCTTTTATGATCCTTTTGTTAGGGTATTCGTACAAATTTATGTACGTGGATCACTGCTACAGTTACAGGTGTGCTTTTCTGCATTCAGGATACATACCAGCAGCTCTCTGCTCCACCTTGTCATCCTTTAAGAGCCAGGGGCTCATGCCTCTGAGAAGACAATACAGACTTTTTTCTATACCTTCCCCTTCTTCGTTAGCAGGTACCATCTCACATAGAAGAACCACATAGAGATGTTTCACCCCAATATGGATAGACGTTCTCCCTATTTTTGGCTCAGACAAAGCCACCAGTGTCTCAGGGAACAGGGAAAGGAAATTCAGTCTTTCCCAGGGAAGCCCAGCCTCTCTGCGCCTTATCTCAAATGAGGGGTTACAGCACAAGGCTTTTGAGTTCCCTTAGAGGCAGAGGGCTATTTCAGTTTTGGTATTTGCAAGGGAAAGGAGAAAATGGAGATGATGTGCATTTTTACCCAGTCTACCCATCCTCATGTCACTTGCTCATTTCTTCTAGTTCAGCCTCTTCACAGTCCTAATGTCCCAACCACTGCCAATAATCCTCATCCCCCATCACTGCAGCCCAATTCCATCACTTACCTACTCCTTCATACTTCTTCCTTCATGGCAAGCATTCACATGCATAATTTGTCTCAAAAACAGCGTAAACACCTCTTGTATGTTCTGCTGTTTCAAGTTCATCCATTCTGAAACAAAAATTAATATAGTACAACACATTCACAGAGGCTGATTCAGTGTATGGACATCCTCTCAGTTTCTCTCTTTTCTGTATCTCTTCCCAAAGTTGTATTTGAACTCAAACTGACCAGATGAGATAGGGAGAAAAAATACTCCATGTCCCTACAAGTTACCCAAGAGCCATACAGGGCAACTGGCTCAAGATCCTTCCAACTTTTTGGGCCATGGTCCCACAGCAGTCTAATCTGATTAAACTGACAGATATAAAATTCCCATTCCCATGTCTTAAGTTTAATGCTTATTGGAACTAAGCCTTTCTCAGCTCATTAAACCAGCAGAAAACTGTCGATTTTTCATAGGATTGCCAGACAATCCAGATATTAAAGGACCTAAGGAAGTGTCTAGTCAAACAACCTTCTCAAAGTGTGGTCAGCTCTGAGATCACATCAGGATGCTTTGTCCAGTCAGGTCTTGAAAATCTTCAAGGCTGGAGCCTGCACAACCTCCCTGGGCAGCCTGTTCCAGTACCTCCCTGTCATCAACCACTTCCCCAGACCTCCTGACAGTGCTCCTGCTCATGCAGCTGTGGATGCTTCTGGCCATCTGTGCTGCCAGGGCTCGCTGCCAGCTCCTGCCCAGCTCCCAGGGCCCCCAGTGCCCTTTCCCCAGCGTTGCTTCCCAGGGAGTGTCTTCCTCAGCCTTTATTGTTTCAAGAGACTCTTCATTCCCAGGTGCACAACTTATCCTTGCTGATTTGCCCAAGGTTCCTGTTGGCCCATCTCTCCAGTCTATCTAGGTCCCTCTGGCTGGCAGCCCTACCATTGAGCATATTGACTGGTCCCCTCAATTTCATATAATCTGCAGACTTAATGCGAGTGCCCTTTGTCACCTCCTTCAGGTCATTGATAATGAAGTTAAGCAGCACAGGTCCAAGGATAGACCCCTGCGGTACCTACCTTGTTGCATCCTCTAGGGAGAGTACAACCCGTCAGCCATGGCCCTCTGAAGCAGACCATTACTTTTGAGGGTTTTCCTGCCAGTGGAGTGACCTCAGTGGAGGGTCAGACAAGCTGCAGAGCCAGCCTGAGTGAGGGGATGTCAGCATGCACCCGGGATGTAGAAAGGGTGCCCAGGGCCAGTGAGCCAGCCTGTCCTGTCAGCTTAACCATGTGAACCCGCCCTTATGCAGCATAACACTGTGTTACACTGACTAAGACATTTGCCTTTTGACCATCGGTCTGATTGATTTTTCAAAAAGACTTCCCATTTTGCCTCCCCGCTGAAGGTGATGGAGGCCGAGCCTCAGCTGGGGTAAATACTGAGATAATCAGATCAATTGGAGCAGCTCAGTCCACATGGGGCAAAGAAACCAATTGAAGCAGGACTTGCAGTCTGAAATGTCACGAAGAGCCAAATTCAGAGAGCTGCCAAGTATCGTTGGATATCCACGGAAGCCAACAGTGGTTGTCAATCACAAAAAATGAAAACCCTTTATATATAAAAGTCTATGTAAACATCTATATATGCATGTATAGCTCCATCTCTATATGAACGCATATAAATTTGTATGCATGGATTTAGCATATATGTTATTTAGTAGGATTATTTTCTTAGGTTGGTTTGGTTTGCCTAGCATTTTGGTAGTCCTCTTTCTGCAAAGCTTTTATTGTGATTGTATATGCAGAGTAATAATGGTTGGTGAGTCTTAAAGATTATAAAAGGTGAAAGCTTTTAAAGACTAAGAAATCCATCATAAGGATGGTTTAAACTATTGTTGATCACAGGAAATTTAAGACGATCTCTTTGTTTACATTAACCAAAAGTGAAAATACAGTGCTCTATAAAATGTGGAATAAAATAATAAAGGAGAGAACACAGCTGGGATGTCTGCATGACAGGAAAATCATGAATAGCAGAGTGTGAGTAGGTGGGGAGAAACAGGGGAACGATGACTGTTTTCCAAACTGGAATATGACTAAAATAATCCAAATTAGAATGAAGGAGCCACTTCTTATATACATGATTTTTCATTATGATAAAAGTCTCTTTCCCTTGTTGAAAAAATTATGTGCTTTTTCATGGGACATGATACGAGGGTGGTAACTAGCTGTTTCTCTTCCCCTTTGGCATGCAGATATATACATTGAGTATTCCTGCTGGGTTTACTAGCAGCGATGTGCATAAAACCCCATACATCACCCTGCAATGCTGTCCTGAAAAATGTTTTTATTACTGACACACTGAAGAATATTCAGTGAATTTGCTTACACTTACTCCCTTTGGCATTGTCCTCATTCACAGGGATTTTTAATCTGTTAAAATGAATCCTTCGATCAAATAAGCTCAAGTGCAATTGTGGTCTTTATAAACAATATGGACAAACAGTTAAAAAAGGCCTGGAAAAAGAGAAAGGCACTCAGAGACACAGTCAGCCGGAGAACATTGCATACGCCTAGTGAATTTAGTCACACATTTATTTAGCAAAAGATTTTGAATATTCTCTAAAGCAAAACAATAAACAACATTTTTATCACTTTACAAAAAGACTTGGGAAAAAGCCTGATTTGCTGCCTTGTCTTTTTTACTCATGATTCATTCTGAAGTCTTGAAATATTGCCTTATGTAGTCCTAATACTTCTTTCTCTTTTTTTTCCTTCTCTTCTTTCTTTGTCTTCTTTCTCTCTTTTCCTTCTTTCTCTCTCTTTTCTCTCTTCCTCCCTTTCCCTCCCTCTTTCTTCAGGACTGGCAAGCAAAGCCAATCTGTACCACGCTAATTGTCATGCAGGCTCCGCGGTTGTTTCCCTGGTTTTGCTCCCCGTCCCTGCCATAGCTTGGTACTCCCGGCAGCCTGGTGCTACATGAATAGCTTGGCCTATGGGGACCTTTCTGTCTGGGACAGTACCATTCCAACCAGACAGGGAGAGACAGGGTCTTTTTGTTCTTTAGGAAAAAAGAGAAGGAAAAAAAAAAAAAAAAAAGAGAAGACAGACCTTGCTGCAGCCCTCCGCTTAGCATTCGTCCTCAGGAATTCTAATTCCAGCTGCACGCTCCAAAGGGGCTCATGGCAGTGATTATTCCAGGCGTAAATCATCATTCAATAGCTTCGTGTTCACACACCACTTCTGTGGGGATTTCTTTTTTTTTTTTACTTTCATATATTGTACTGTACCATTTAATTGCAAATCATAATGTAACACAGCAATTGTGAGGGGAGATCAGAATTAGTAAATACTTTGTTTAAAAATGATTGCTGATTTGAAAAGTACTTTTGAGAAATTATGAACAGCACAGCTGTCAGTAATAGCAATTATTCATATATTGAATTAATGTATTTGTGTTTTATCTATATGGAAGGGCATTTTACTTACCACTGTTCCCTTTCTCCAGGAACATTCCCATCTGCAGTTTTACAGGTATGTTGTGACTATTTCCATGAGAACAATTTTGTTTTACAAAAAGCTTTTTTCTTAAAAATAATTGTCCCTTAATTTCTGACAAGCTAGAGCCAGAGGTGGGCCAGAACTCATCGTTTTGCCTGATAAGAGGTTAAGACAGAACATGCCCTAAATGATCTCCTTTGTTACAGGACTGGATCCAGATGTCTGAGCTCAGAGTATTCATAATTACTATTTCTTAAGTACCTACACTTTGTTCCATCTATATAAAATGGACACCAAGAACTTCATCATGTGGATGTTTTGCCTAATCAGAATGTTAAATTTGCAATTTTTTGTAACCAAAGATTATTTTCTTGAATTGAAATCTTTCATCTCCATAATTATCATACATATATCCTTGATGTACTGCATGGTCTTCATTTGCCTATAATCAAATATCCATAAAACTAAAAATAAAATCCTGTGCTAAGCACTTCTGCCAACTGCATTTCAGAGATTAAAACTCAAAGAGCAGATCATTCTTGTGTTGCTATTTATTAAACTGAAAAAGATCATTGTGCATTGAAGAGTCCACTGGTGTCTCTGTACATATATTGTAATAGAAGTAATAGGTTTTTCTGAATAGCAGTGCAATGCACCACACATCTGATAGAAAAATGTCACTGATAAAACCTAGTTAGCTCACTGTAAACTAAGAGCACACTCAGGGAGGCAAATATATTTCTCATTCTCACATGGACAATACTTTAAAACCTATTAAACTGAGCTAGGAATTTTTGGAGAAGGAAGCGGTTGTTCTCTTTCCCCCTTCCCTTTCCCCCTCTCCTCCCCATTACCACTGCCCACTTTGGGGTCTGCGCTCCTAGGGGAGGGAAGCAGTGGAGCCACCTCACAATCCATCCCCACACATCCCTCCTGTTCAAGGCTGCACCCAGCTCTGTATTAAAGTACTGCCTTTTTAGACAGTGACAGATACCCTCTGCTTCCCTATTGACTGGCCAAGATCTTTTATTAGAGCTAAGGCTACACGTGCAAGCTGCCAGGCTTCCGAAATATCAACTCTGTTTACCTGATGGGCCAGCCAGAACTGGAGTTCAGCAAAGGTAAAGTATATAAAAAAGCTTGGAGGGTTTGGGCCTTAAATGACACACCAGAGGTCACAGAGGTGGTCTGTGGTAGAACAAGTGTGGGCACGTAGATCTCCAGAGTGTGGGGCTCCCTAATTACTGGGGTGTCCTGCTTGCCACAGGAATAGTAAGTTTATTTTATGCACAAGTCTGTTGGCTCTCTGCACCAAAGAGGGTTGTCTGCACTGGTGCCTCATTACAGTCTGTCATTTCTTCACTCTTTGCCATTGCAGAGACCATTATGTTTTTGACTTGTTTTTACAACTTGTGTACAGGAAACCATGAGTCTTGGGAGCCTGACCTTGGGAGAGAGTCTCCATACACAAGCTATTACCTGGGGAATCCTCTGTCTACTCTACAGTCACTTGCCTGGCTTATGTATTTCTTTGTCTATGCAGCAGAAGAAAAGCTTCACAGACCAAAGAAATCCACAGTCTAGTTTTATTTCCAGTATAACAATGTGTGTGTAGAAATAAAATTTTTCCTAGGAGAAGATAGTGTTGGGAAAGTAACCAAAGGTCTGGGTGTACAGTACCTGACACCTGCTGCTGACAATGCAAGCATTCACTGGTTGATAATATTGGTTTATATAGCTATTTTCTTTTCCATTTGACAGAAGATTATAATGGCTTTTTCAGGTAGTAGCTACCCTTTCTAGGAGAGCACTTATGTCTCCAGGTGCCCATTACAGCTCCTTAAAGATCCGTGCGCTAATAGCTTTCCAGATTCCAAAGTGAGATATTGCAGTATAGTAATCCCAGAGAAATGCAGACATTATTATTTTAGCTGGTTTGGGGTATACAGAAATGCCCCCCCCCCCAAAAAAAATGCAAGCATGCCCTTCTTGCTTTCCAAATCAGTGCCCATACTCTGGCTAGGTCATTATTTGCACTTCAAACATGGGCATGGGCCCATACTCATCATGAAGTGATGTGGTTTGGTGGCAAGCCCAACCAGGTCATCCCATCTAGGGAATCTCAGATCTTTGCTGCCTTTAAGTAGGAACCTACCTGACGCGTGGACTAGCGGGACCTTCCAGTGCTTTCCTAATATTCCTCCATGCTCCTCCTTCTGCTTTGGGAACTGTCACTATTTCAGAGTCTGTTGGACAATACAGGTTTCTGGCACTGCATCTGGGAGCATGCTGAACTCAGATTGGTTTTGTAGCACCGCAGCCTATTAGCTATAAATGGCAGCGACACAGTACCTGTCTCTGATATTTCTATTTTCAGTATTATATAGAGAGACAAAACATGAGAAAAAGGAAAGTGATTGACGCTGTTCTTGACCACCTCTCCCCACCAGCTGCTGACTCCATGCACACTCACTATGGTCTGCAACACACTGCGTCACGCACACTGTGCCACAGATCTATTAATGAGATTACCAGTAAACAGAGTGTATCATTTTTTCCATGTCTGCATTCGAAGGGAGTGATGTGGTGTGCACAGAGTGAAATTCAGGACAGACAGGCAGCATGCAGTCCAGCAGCTCCCCATGTGAAGAGAGTGGAAAAATAAGGCAGAGTTTAGAAAGGAAAGCATGTGCACTACTACATACACAAATGATACCTCAGAAATATAAAGCTGGTAATAGCATCAGAAAAAATGTACTGTTACCCACCTCTATCTCCTCTTCCCCTAGGAAATACAGATTCTGAGTGATCCTTGTAACTTCTGTGTTTCATGAAGACAGTGGCGGGATGCTGACCATGATCCCCATAGGCATAAAGAAAACCAGCTAAAGCAGCTGAGTTAGGAAGAGCTCTTGGCTGATTCAGTAAGAAAATCACAGAATAACAGAATGGTTGATGTTAGAAGGGACATCTGGAGGTTATCTTGTCCAACCCCCCTGCTCAAGCAGGGCCACCTAGAGCCTGTTGCCCAGGACCATGTCCAGACAGGTTTTGATTATCTCCAAGGACGGAGACTCCACGACCTCTTTCAGCAACTTGCGTCAGTGCCTGGTCACCTTCATAGTATAAAAGTGTTTCCTGATGTTCAGAGTGAATATCCTGAGTTTCAGGTGATGTCCATTGCCTCTGATCCTGTCAATAGACACCAATGAAGAGAGACTGACTCTGTCCTCTTTGCACCCCCTCTTCAGGTATTTGTATACACTGATAAGATTCCCCTGAGCCTTCTCTTCTACAGGCCGAACAGTCCCAGCTCTCTCAGTCTTTCATTATAGGAGAGATGCTCCAGCCCCTTAACCATTTTCATGGCACTTCATTGGACTGTCTCCAGTATGTTCACATCTCTCTTGTACTGTGGAGCCCAGAACTGGACACAGAACTCCAGGTGTGGCTTTGCCAGTGCTGAGCAGAGGGGAAGGACCACTGCCCTCCACCTGCTGGCAGTACTTTGTCTAATGGAGCCCAGGATATCGTTTACCTTCTTTGCAGCAAGGTCACATTGCTGGCTCAGGTTCAACTTGATGTCCACTGGCATGTACTGGTGCCCGGGGTTGTTCCTCCCCAGATTCAGGACTTTGCACTTCCCCTTATTGAACTTCATGAGGTTCCTGTCAGCCCATTTCTCCAGCCTCTTGAGGTCCCTTGGGATGGCAGCATGACTGTCTCACATATCGGCCACTCCTCCCAGTTTGGTGTCACCTGCAAACTTGCTGAGGGTACACTCTGCCCCATCATCCAGATCATTAATGGAGATGTTAAACAGGACTGGACCCACTATTGACTCCTGGGGTACATCGCCAGGTACCAGTCTCCAGATATCACTCCTGTGGGTACACTGTTGACTCCTGACCTATACACTCTGCAATGGCTGTGCAAATTCCTACGTGAACAGAGTCAACCTGAGTTTTGAAGTATTCTACACACATCACAGCAGTGTATAACCAGTTGTGAGGATGCAGTGCAAAATGGACCTAAAGTTCACTACACTCCAGATCCCTCCCTCTCCTTTACCCCCTTTCCTCAACAAGCCCAGGCACCCTCACTTTATTTTGGGAGTTGCCTACAATGGATTCCAGCTGCCTGCTTTCCTTTTGTGCCTCTGGCACTGGAAAACCTCCCCCTTCCCTTTCTTTCTCTAATAGGAGGTCCTTCACCTGACCCTGCAAAGCAGCTTGTCTTTTCCCTTTCATTTCCTGCCCTATCCTCTTTGTGCTGGAGAAAACAGCACAAAACAAATTCAAAAAGGTTGGTGGTAAGCAAAGATCTGTAGATCTTTGCAAGTAGTTGAAGGGGAATCGCAGTTTTCGAGGAAATGACCTGGACACTGGACTGTCCTCTTTTTTTTTGTTGTTTCTTTTCCTTCTACTGTTTCAGGAAAAATGCACCAGTGAGAACGATGGTAACAATAAGAGCCATAATAATAACAAGAATAACCTACCTTTTGCCTAAAAGAGACTATTCTTTGTATATTTGTCAAATTACTATGTTTAATCCTTTCTCCAGCTGGGTCTGCTATTTCTTGTGCTGTTCATGGTTACAGTAATATTCTGCTGGTACAAATGTAAAGCTGGTTTTCAGAAATAGCCAGAAAGGACAATGTATTTCATGGCCAGCTTCGGGAACTTCTTTTTCTCAGGCTGCTAAACCTGTCTGAATCATACTTTTCCTGTGAAAGCTGCTAGGAATTCTGAACAAAGAAAATTCAGCATGTTGTTCTAATTGCATATCAGATAACTGTCCTAGGTCTAATAACTGCAAGTTTCTTGCAGGATCTAGAAATTTTGTTTATCATCGATCTTTTAAAAGGAAAAGTAAATAACCACAATCTGTGAGGAAGGTGTGAGTTCAAAGCAATTCTGGGTCAACTCTTTTGAAATCAACATGTCTTGTTTCGATTTTGCTTTAAATGATGAGTTTAAAAACTCAGTTTACACCAGCTACAGATGGATATTCTAGTACAAGTCTGTTTGTAAACTAGCCCTGAGCCATGAATTCTCATACAGAACTGCAATGCAGACCCAGTAACTGTTTTGCATTCAAAAGTCCCATCTACTGGAGTAGAGGTATTCACGCCTGTAAGCTTTGCTGTCAACTGCAGCACCTCTTCATAAAGTCAGTTGAAAATAAACAGTAACAGGAGAAGTTACTGACTAGTCCTACTGCATTCTGCAAAGTATTCCTTGATGGCCACGGGGCAGTTTCAGTGCAAGGTGTGCAGATGTTGCTTCCCCGCTGTAATGTGCACACCTAATCCTGCTACCTGGCAGTTTGAAGACTCTAAGTCTTGAATTTTATTTGACTACCGTGTGCTGACATACCCCCATCCACTGAAGTCACACAGTGTCACAACAGTGTTCTCTTTCAGCAAGTAAAAATGTCTGTTACATGCCTGCTTCCAGCTGAAGTTATCAACTATTTAACGATGAATTATGGAACAGTATTTAAGAGCTCAAGCGGCATTCCAGTCACGTGTTCACAAAGGAGAATCCACTTTTTTATTTATTGCTGTGAAATAAACTCCCAAATCTAGACATTTCAACCACCAGTGTCAAAATACTTGCAAGAAATAATGGGGGGAAATAGAAAATTGTAACAAAACACAGAGCAACACCCCTACTACCCTGTAATTCCATAAAGGTGTTGCTAATCACATTTATTACCTTCTCGCTAGAAATTACAACCTAATCACTACTGCTATGTAAATTTTTATTTTATTTTGATAAACACAATACTGGGCTGGTACAATATGGGAAATTATCATTCTTGGTTTTTATTTTGATACAAGGAGAGAACTTAATAATACCACTTCATTTTTTCCTGTGGGAAGCAAAATGTTAAAGCTAAAGAAGCCGTTGACATGATGGACTGCTTTAAGACCAGGGCGGTTTTCTGTTTTTAATTAAAAAAAGAAATCTCTCTTTTTGCCTACCCTAAGGAAATTTGCATATTAAAAAGCTACAGAAACTAGGTTTATATTTATTCTTTATGACTATGATGTGGGGGAGAGGGCAGTTATTGTTCAGCATTGACATCAGCCTTAAGACTGCAGACTGCAGGCCTTTACAATAGAATTAGACTTTCGTGTTGCATAATGAGATTCATTATAATTGACATGCATAATTCCAATCATGTTCTGTGTTGATTCAGCCTTTTGTTGTCAAGACAGCCTGTTATTACATACTGAACTAACCTTACTCACATAAAACAATTAAAACAAACCATCTTCAAAGGTTGTTAGTTTGGGGTTTTCTTTTTCTTAGATGAATGCAAGGTGCCCCTTCTCTCCCCACCCCCACCTCCTCTGCAGCATTTTCTCAGAGAAGCCAGAAAATCCAACGTGTAGCACAGAACAGTCCTTCCTCAGTAAGAAAAACTATTTGCAAAAGATGATCCCACAAGACAGTTTCATGAACATTCTCTCAACATTATACTGTAGGAAGCAACACTGTAATAAATATATTTATAAATTAATAAAGGCAGAAATAGGTGTCCAGTATTCCCAGAGTTGAAAAGCATGGCAATTAGTAAAGACTATCAGGGCTGTTAATGTTCATAAAGTGCCAATCAAGGTCACTCAGAGGTACTAATTCACTAAAATATGGCAAAATCAGAAGGCTTGACCTTTTCAGCTCGTCTGTTGTATTTTTTTTAGGAGAAATAACGAAAAGTTGGCCACACAGTAACACAAATTTTTGCTACTAATTTATTTGAAATCATATTGGTGGTTTTACACTAGTTTTTCTTGGACAGTTTCTCACCAGTAGAACTGACAACAATGGATACTGGATTTACAAAGGGGATTGGGATGCCTAAACAAACAGTTCACAGAATCACGGAATCACAGAGTGGTTGAGGTTGGAAGGGACCTCTGAAGGTCATCTTGTCCAACCCCCCTACTCAAGCAGGGCCACCTAGAGCCCATTGCCCAGGACCATGTCCAGATGGCTTTTGAGTATTTCCAAGGATGGAGACTCCACAGCCTCTTTGGGCAACTTGTGCCAGTGCTTGGTCACCCTCACAACGAAAAAGTGTTCCCTGATGTTCAGAGGGATCCTCCTGAGTTTCAGGTGGAGCCCAGTGCCTCTGGTCCTGTCCCATATTTCAGTGCACACCAGGACACTCGCAAAAAACTCATTCACCTCATCTATAAAACCAATGGAGGGGGCATTCATCTGGCCAAAGACATCTGCGTTGGAGACATCAACATGTGAGTTGGTCAGCATCTTTCATAGTTAATACAGAAAAACAGGTATTTCTAGGGAGTCATTCATCTTATCTTAAAAAAGACATCTGAAATAAGTCAGATGAATCACATCCGCAAAATGCCCATTAGTTCCACTGACTTTCAGGGAAGTCTAAGCTGACTTCTTGAAGCTGTAGACATCTGTATGGGAGAACTGTCTGGTGTTCTTTCAAGACTGTACGTAGACTGGCAAGGTCATGGGGATGTGTGAAGAACCAGGGATGTTCAAATATTGCCAGACAAGCATCCTAATTTTCCCTACTATTTGGCAGGATTTACAAATTAGATGTTCTCTTATTTGTCCCATGTCCCACATATGCAGACTGTTCTGGTCATAGGAGTGCACACACCTTGGAATTACAGTCTGTCTCAAAAGCATAAATGTCCACATAATTGTCACTGTGCCTGTCACTTAGGACACACTAATGAAGGGAAATCAGGCTGGAAGCAGAAGGGTCATATGCCAGTACTTACTTTTCCCACAGAACAGTTGAAACAATTTCCTTTTGCTGAGCTACAAATGAAAATTGGCTTGAAGGGAAATGGCAGCATCACACAAAGTTCAATCAACAGCTCTGGCAGCTCTGGAGAGGCATACCAGAGAGATTTCAATGAGACCCATATTGACCATTACTACAAAATGAAAATGTAACTGCCAGTAAGGCAGCCTGTCTGATTGCCAGTTAGGCATATTAATTGCCCACTGCCTCCTCTTGCCATGGGTGTACTACCAAGAAATAACATCCAGGACTGAAGGAATGGCTGTGAGGAGGCAGATCCAGAGCAGGGCTCTCAGCTCAAAGCCCGAGCGAGACTCAGGCCTGGGGAGGAGGAGGAGAAGGAAGCAAAGTCAGGCAGGAGAGGGTTGGTACCTGCTAGGTGCAAAGCTTCATAAACCTCTTGCAAAACGCAGAGGATGGTACTTCCTAGGGGCCAGTTCAACTTAACCAAGGCAGACTGCCTCCTGCACAGCTCTGGCACTTGCTGAAGTGACTTTTCAATGGTTGCTAAAAGAGAAACCACCCTTAGCTCTTTGGTAGGGGTGGGAGAGAGTCTCTGAAAGATAAAATCAAATGGAAAGTCCTAGCCCAGAACGTCATTGCTCCTCACATGTTGATTGTTCTGAATTAATAGTCTGAATGTGTAGTTTATCCAGTCAGACTGGGGGAAATTCCAAAATTAAGGCCCAAACAAATAAAGCCTGAAGACACGGTGATGGCCAAGACTATAAAGAAAAGTCTACTCTCGCTGGCTAACCACCGAGCTACTCTTTGCCTTCTTATTTTACACCAGCTTTATTTTAAAAGGAGCCGCTTGGGGGATGGTGTGACTTTCTGCAGAAGCATTGTTCTGGCTCTAGAATCTCGGCTTTCATGAGAGAAGCTGTTTGGTGAGCTCCGGGATCAACAGATCCCAGCACCCTCTGCATAGGGGGCATCACTGTTGGTTGAAAACTTCTATGGACACTTTCTTCAGAGTTGGGATATTTATAATTCTCCTTTCTCTTATGGATTACAAAGCCTATGAAATTACATTGCAGCTTTTCTTCACTCAAAAAGCCAACTGAAAGGGAACGGGACCAGCAGACAGGATTTATAGGACCTATACCCTTTTAGAGCAGCAGTGGGGAGAGAGTGTCTACAACAGCACTGACATGAGGCAACTGCATCCCTTGCTTGGGCTGGGGTTTAGTACAAATTCAGACAGTCAGACTTCGCCATCTAAGTGCCCACTATAGTCAGTGGCAATCCAGAGCTTGATTTAGTTGCCCTTTGTAATTCATATGGTATTTGAACCATCTTCATTCTATGATAAGGGCCTACTACATGCTCTTCTGAAGCAGCAGCTGAAAGCTAGGAGAAATACATTAGGCATCTCATGTGGCACTAGATGCCTATATTTAGGCAGGTGACTACCACTTCAGATTGTCACTGTCTGTAGTCTGAGACGGTGCCTGATGGACAAGCACACAGCATACATTGCAAGCTCCTGAAGGTGTCTGCAATTAAGCTAAACTCACATTTAGGGTGTCTCTCTTCAAATTGCCTCTTCTTGTTTTTAATGACACTTCTGGAAACACATTTATGTTTGAGCTCTTCATCTCTGTGTCAAATCTGATAAAATCAGCCAAAGGATGCTAAAGTTAACTCAGTGTGAATAGGTTATTTCCTAGGTATTATAGTAACTCCCAACAGAGAGCACACAGAGAGTTATCACCTAGTCTTCAATCGTCCCACAAAGCCCAAGATGTCCTGCACCTTTCTGAATGTGGCAGACTGTTCAAGAAGTCTGGAAACCATGTAACTTGTGATCATCTCTGCCTGAGTAATGCCACAGGTATAAATTACTTTCTCAAGGACAGAGCTAAAGCTGCCACAAAGATGTCTGGAAGTCTGGAAAAAAAATAAATAGCAGGATAAAAATGGTCAGCACAGAAAAAAAGGAAAAATATTTCATGAGCTTGACAATGCATTGGTGATAGAACGATGTCATCTAATTATTAGATACCACAGGGAACTGTAGCAATTTGTGGAGCTATAGGACAACTGAAGGTTATGTTACTACAGGTAAACGAGGAGCTCTTTCTTCTAGTTTTGTCTGACAGATTTCCTGTGTAGCAAAGAAGGTGTTCCAGATTTAGTCGGTTTTCTTCACAAGCAGCACCACTTACTTATGCATCAGACTAGATTAAACTTCTTGGCTATCACTCAAGGTATATAAAAATATTCCCCTTCAAGCTTTCTTGTATATATATGTGTGTGTGAAATGAGACACATAAGTAAAATTTTTCATTGTCACTTAATTAAAAAGATGGGAGAACCTGTTTTCCCCAAAAGATATACAAATTAATGAAAAGATGATGTGCATAAGAAACATTAAAGGGGTTAAATTGCTGAGATAACTTCACCTTCAGCAAAATAGCCGTATCTCAGAGACACTCGGATTTGTAATATGAAGTGCTACATACAGAAAATTCATATGTCTCTGAAGATTTATAGGAAAAAAAATGAGTAAAAAGAACAAAGCTATCAGAAAATTCACTATTATTAGGTAAGTTTGGTAAGACTAGAGAAATCTGCTTTGGGGAAAAGAAAGAGAAAGGCGAGGTGCAGTGTAGAAATTAGGCACACTTTTTGCTATAACTAGCTGAGGTACTCTGGCACCATAAGATAAATGTTATATCATATCTATTTATAAAACCATTATCTTTGCCAACTAATATTACCTAGAGTCTGTATTAGTAAACAGCTGCAAGTATTTACATCTATATTTTTATCTATTAGATTCGCAAATCAAGGTTTTAGGCACCTTTGTTCATCCATTATTTTTCAGTTTCAACTCTTGAGTAAAACAATTTTAAAACTCCATGTTCAACTTGTCGTCACAATTCCATCCCTGTGTTTATATTTTTTTTGCTGTAATACAGATCTTGAAATTCACAGTTTGCTTCTTTATTCTAATTAAATCTTCTCAAATGGTAGAGAAGAGCTCGAGCTAACATGAAAACCTGCTAGCAGTTTAATAGTAGAAAAGCGCGAACAAATGCCTTGACTGATGAAAGTCATCTTCTTTTGTTGACTATGATATGTATCTGTGTGCACATGTGTGAGTAACATTCTCTGTTGATAATGTTTTCTCCTTTGCTTCCAGTCCTACCCCTATCAATCAACGGCAGTTCTTCAGAGAGAGCCTAAGTTAGACTCATTAGATGAAGTATATATATAATCATGCATATGCAATAAAGCTTTTTAAATCACACTGATAAGCTTGCATTTCCAGTACACTGTTGTACTCTGTTGAAGTCTTATGCTATGGAGTCCCCTATTATAGTAGTATAAATGCTATGAGACACGTTGAAATGAGCAAGAGTCCCTCACACACTGAACCATTGAAAAAATATCTTCTTTTTTTTTTTTCTGTTTTGTTTTGAGTAAATATTGGGGCTTTCCACAGGGACAGCTTACATTCATAAAGGAGTCCTGCACTGTGTTTTTGTTTCAGGACTCGTTTACACCAGTGTGCCAGTGCAACGAAATCTTCCAGTGGGAGTAAAGTACAGCTACATTCACTTTAGAATGTCTTCGTACTCCTAGAGGGGACAGTTCAGAATCTGGTTTTCAGTGAACATACGTCTCAGTTCTGCAAGGTGATGGATGCCCTTAAAAAGTGCTAATGGAAATTAAGGCAATATAGTACCTTATAGGTTTTGTCTTCATCTAAACGCACGCCATTTATGAAGATGTAGTTTAGGAACCCAACAAATTTTGTCTGACTGACAAGGAGCTTTCTGCAAGAGGTATTATGCCTGACTTTGAATCTTTAAACTAAAAATGTCTATCTATAAACACATAAAACCATATAGACACCAAAAAAGTACTATACAATCCTTTCCTGCTGGACACATAAATGGGTTTTAAGGCCATAGGATTGTCCTTTCCTTAATGACTCTCTAAAATATGAACAGCATTCATTGCTGCTTGATGATAATAGTGACCTTATAATAGTTTCCATGGAAAGAATCCTGAGATCATAAACAGTGACAAAGTGAGTTTGTTAGTTACCAAACATACACATTCCAAAGGTACATGACATTTAATTCTAATCTATTTTTAGAAATCATAGGAAAATGAAGACAAATTAACTTTTTCCAGCAGAAGCACTTACATTGCATTTCCAAATACAATTACAGAGGAGAACTTCTAATTGACTATTATTAGAAATCAAGTCATTTCTATTACACACTGTAAGCTCTTCTCCAAAACAGGGTGTTTAAAAGGCAGCATTTATGATGGACTCAGTGAACTGAGTGTCTGAGTCAGATGACCTAAATTCCTCTAAGCCCCTGTGCCTAATATTTTGTGTTAGATGACACTGGGCTGATACTCATTCAGCACCTTACTTAGGCTTTCTGAACTCCACTTCATATTACAGTGCAATGTGTCCTCACATACAGAGTGCAGAAAGCATAGCACTGGGTCTGGGACTCTCATCTTTGACGTAAAGAGATATTTGCCATTTATTACAGGGTCTCTGCTCCCTATATTGTGACCTTGTAGAGCAGTCTGGTCTGCTTCACAAAGAGTACCTGGAGGAAAAGAACTGCTTCCATTTAAGATGAAACATTGGCACAAGTGAGAAGAGTTTTTTCCATGCACCTGTCCCTATAGGCAGTGGGAACATATTGAAAACAAATGTGATTCCCCCCTTTCCCTTCACTGTGGAGTTCTCCAGCTATTTCTCCAAGAAATTCTCACATCTCCCAAGATCCTGTCAGTAGCATCTGATAAAGGCTGACAGCAAGAATTGAGGTTTGCTTTAGAACTCAAAGCAAATACCTTTGTGCCCAAAGAAGCAGTCCCCTGTTCTGTCATGCCCTTTCTTTACATCCACAGAGAAATCTCTCTGACTTTTTCATTTGTACACTTTTGTTTTGCCAGTTTAACTCTTTTGGTTAGAAGCATGGGATGAAAAAAAAACTGACATGGCTATAGGGTGAAATATTCTTTATAGAAGCAATTACACCAGTAAAAATTCCTTTAGCAAAGGTAAGTTATTCCATTTGGAGAGGGCTGTTAAAGCTACCTCTGCAGAAGAATCCTTTTGCCTCTGTGAACAGCTTCCTCTGGGAGTGGAGGAGGAAGGTAATGGTTAGGAGAGATATGTCACGCAGACCTTGGGAAGTACTGACAAGCCCATCGTGTCTTCCCTGGTGGACAGAAGGTAACTGTTTTCAGCCTGGTAGGCTATTGTAAGGCTAAATAAAGATAAAGGAATCATGCGACACTCGTAAACCACAGCGAAAAGGACCATATAAGTATCTAGAGAGCTGGAACTATCTTGGGGAAGAACGTTTAGCAGGTAAAAGCTGAAAACAGATTTTATGAAGACAAAACTGCATGAGGTAGGTATGTATTTTAATAACTGTATATAATCTACAGCCTCTGTATAACGCACAAAAGCACTGACAATCCAACAAAAAAAATACTAGTTCTGAAACACAAAGAATAAGTTTAACAGGGAACATACATCCCACATGAATTCTAGAATTGGGCACAGCTGGGGAAACTAACAAAATTTACAGGATGATATAGCGGCAGAGAATCACGAGCTGCCAAGTAAGGTCAGAACAGTGGTATAGGGAAAGGAAGACATGGGGTTCGAACCTGCCCCGAGTGAAAGCTGGAGACTTTCTCTGCCACCTTTCCCTTGCTTCCACCTGCATGTGGGTACAGAAACTCCTCCCACACCCTCCCAGTGGTGCCCAGGAATACCCTGTATGTTTCCCTTAATACCCTGAGAAAATCCCACCTGCGCTACTGAATCCAGACACTGCTTCTTTCAGGCTCGTGTGCTATCAGAGACAATGTTCAGTGGTAGAGACTTCAAAGGAGAGCTCTAACACTCCGTTAATGGCAAGACAGGGATAAAGTCCTTCCTCCTAGTTTTTGCCAGATAGAGGCCGGTTTCTGCAGGTGTCTTCGTATTTATATAAGGGACAACGCAGATGTATTTCTTTGTGTTTCAGAGGGTATTCAGCTCACACAATGATAGCCATTGTAGCATAACCTAAAATGTTTTACAGTAGGATGACACACTATGATTGCAGAATGCTTTGCTGCTAGTATTAATAAAGACATTGTATTTAATTTCCAAAACAGACACTGTAAATCAGCTGTTTGAATTAGCTGCTGGATTTTTCCAAGAGTGGGATTATTTCTCATCTGTGGATGCCTTTACTACAATGATGTTCTTGATACATTCAAATAAGGTTAAAGTGCACAGCGGAAGAGCTCATAAGAGGACGGAAAGTTGTTTTTTTTAAGCAGTAGAAGCCCTACAACGCTTGGCTGTTAGCTTGTTTTATAAATAGTACGGTAAACCCTGATGCTCACTCTTCTCTGAAACATCTATAATTAAAGGGTGATGGGCCAGATCGTGAATGCCTTATTCAAAGTGAGACTGTTCATGGTACAAAGTACTCTCCAGAATGAGTAAGTGCATCATAATTTGTGCTGCTGTTGTCAGAGTTTAGTAATAGACTGCTATATAAATAGGTTCTTGGAAAGTACCAAAGTGTTCAAGCCGTTGTAATTCCATTAATATAGCTGACAATAATCAGTGGGGAATATTCCAGCATCTTCCGGTAAATTCTGAATGTATCTATGCAAAGGTAACTCTTGTAAGTCTGTGTTGGCATTGAGAAGAGTGTGTGGCTTGCATTAGTGTTTCTGCTCAGAGGCATTTGTGCAGACACAAAAAGCCCTTTGTATTGCTCACAAGCCTGAGAATCCAAAGTCTTAATTTACTGACATCCTTCAGACGAAGATGAGACGTAGTGACTTTTAGAGCCTCTTGTTGCTGTTGGACTTCTTTGTTGTATGTATGCTTACCAGGCACCAAATTTTCAAGTTATTTATATTCCTGAGGATGTAGAGAGATGCTTTACAGAATTTTCAACTGACAATTTATTTCTATTGAATGTGTGGGATTTATTCTACACAGAAACTGAAAATTATCTCTTTCCGTGTAGATCTCGAGAATTTGACCCTACAAAGCTCTTTATCCCAGATTGTTTTATCTCTATTTCCTCATTAAACAAAAAAGAATATTGATACTTTCTTTGCACATTGCAAATATTTGCAATGTTTCAAGGTTACTGCAATAAATAATAGAATTTCATAATAAACAGTTAGTTTTCAAGAGCTACAAGAGCTAATGATTGGTATTGTTTTTAAAAATCCTAAAAAAGCATGATCCTTTGGATACGTTCATGCTATTTCTCTGTCCTTCTCTGGCTTTGAATTATGTGCTCTGAAGCCTCGTTTGGCTGCACATCTCTAATCCATTGGTCTCTGGCACATGTTCTGGTACTCTTTCTTTTTTTGAGCCTTTCGCATAAATCAATGCCTCAGCACAGTTGCCCTAGGTCATCACAATAGTTTTGAGTGGCTGATTTACAAGTAGCTTAAGCCCACCCACTCCCATACCTGTAAGGTTCAAGGATGATGTGTCAGCAGATGCAGACAGTCACTAAACATGCAATGATCCTGAAATCTACCTTTAGCTAAGTCTTTACTTAAGCTGGTATAAGAAATGTGTCAATCTACACAATGCAGCAAAATACTTATATGCGTTTGCTTGTCCCAATTTCATCAGTATTCTTAAAAATAATTTACACAAATTCTGTGCTGTCAGGAATTGATAATGCCTCTTCGTTTCTATGACTCCTTTCCTTAATTATGGTGTGTATCTGCCTCCACTTTGCAATCTGTTTCTTTCCTCCTTAGCTAATGTAAAAATTTTCCTCTACTATAAACATATCCTTTCAATTTTTATGGATCTTTTCTTCACTTCTCTACTCCTGATCTCTCTTGCTCTCAGTCTGTCATCTGCCATATTTTGTGTGTCCCAATGCTAGTATCTTGAATGTTTGTTCTTCTGGCTGAACTGTCCATGTCACTAAGCTGCATAGCTCTAGCCCATAGACCCAAGGCTAACTGAAATGGACCAGCTTACTTCTCTACAGGTTACGGTTATCTCGTCCAGAAAGAATGAACACATCTTCAATGTACGGCTTATCCTTTGGTCTTCTCTTGCCCGTCTGGCCTGTGATGCAATTATTACATTTTGTTATTAAGGGGGGCAGGTTCTGTTCAAACTCACTAAAATAACGTGACCCTTACACTTAGGCTACTGTAACAGTGGTATTATAGCATGACACCAAGGGTATGTGCTCCAGCTTTGCAATGTATGAGAGCACATGAGAAGACACAAAGCCCAACAGTGTTAGAAGATGATTTAAGGCAAGGAAGACAACCTTGTGGCAGTCTACTTCACACACATTTGCAGTAGCAGTCTTGGAAGTCAATGGAGCTGAAGATCATGTCCAGGCACTGTTGTAAGGAGCTGGTGGGAGCCGCTGGGAGCAGAACAGAACTAGTGAAAAAGACAAAACATAAATTGTGTGGAAGATCAGTGGTCCAATACCTTCTTTCACCCTCAGGCCTTCTTTTGATTAGAAATATAAATGTACTCAAACAACCTAACTCCTCTAACTAGTACATTTAGCACACCTAACAACAACCAAACTGCCTCCTGGTAATTGTTCCAGGCCCATACTAACACTCAGTTGTTCCCAGAAACTTTTTGGAAGAATATTCGTTGGCTTACACAAAAGCAATGCCATGGGCTGTTCAGGCAATGTAACAGTATAGAGGATCGCATTTCAGTGCCTGGCAAAATTCACTGATACCGTTTAATTTCTTGGTGTAGATGTAGGTGTGGTGAAACTGGATGAGTGAGATGTAGTTGTATTACCTTTACACATTTAAAAAAAAAACAAATAACAAATTAGTATTACAAGTGTAAAAAGGACTTTTAAAATTCATAAAGCTTCTACATTATACACACAGTGGATGAACAATGCTATCTATCTGTGGACTCTGAATACCAGATTGTATGGAGCACCTCTTGGCCCACTCATTAGTTCATGTATACAATTAATGCAAAGGAGCTGCTTGCTACCTAACTAGCTTATCTTCTGTAATGAAAAAGAAGCATCCATGCTTGTTGTATTTAGGGTTTTATAATCGTTTCAATTCTAATCCCCCATTATAAACCTGTCATATCACTTCAGACATTATGTCTTTTGGAAGCTGTATCTTCCAGGCCTGTTGTTTCCTTGAAGATCATTTCACTTTCATTTATCTTTCAAAAAAGAAAAAGAGCTTGCATATTGTGCAGGTAAGAAAGAAGTGTAGGCTATTCTAATTAAACAAATAAAATTGAGCAGATCTGCACAATAAAAGGCTGTGGAGCATTGTGAGTTCAAGTTTTTCCTACTGAAGACTTTTGATGAGTGGGTCTTTGGAATGTTATAAGAAATTGATGAATTAGATTCTGAAAAAAACACACCTGGCGTGCACAGTAGGCTCACCATTTTGTCTCGCTTAGTTACAGTTGTACCAGAAACCTTCTCTTTGGCACTTCCTGACTGGCCTGCACAAAAGTTTAGTCCTCCCATCCACATAATAGAGCCTTCTTAAGATTTCAGAAAGGTCTAATGGCTTGCATAACTGATCAGCATCTTCAGTGGGTTAATTATGTGCTCTGCTATGAATACAGACGTATATTCAGCATATAACCTGTATTCATGACATACAATTACATCATTTGGTAAATGGGAATTGTTCAATACATGATCCGTTTCGAAGTGGAACAGTGGCATTTGTGTCAATTCTTCCATAAAACAGTGCTGGGTGACTTGTGAAATTAAAAGCACCCAAGCCAAAAGGACTAAACATTCCTCTAGGGGTTGATAGTTTTCTCTTCCCTTCCTTCCTTCCTTCCTTCCTTCCTTCCTTCCTTCCTTCCTTCCTTCCTTCCTNCCACACTTAAAATAACCAATAGCAGAGGGCTGATGAATCACCAGTGTAGAAAGTCCATATTTGATTTCCTTCCAGACACAGCTTCTGAGCTAGCCTGTGTGTAAGCCTGTGCAAACATAAAATAAAACTGGACAATTTTTATGTGGATTACATGTTAATTACCATCTCCACTAACAAAAGCCCTTTTTTTGTCTGTTTTGAAAGATGAGTTAATATTGGATTACTACTTAAAACATCCTACATTCAGTGAAGCAAATCTATTCCAAAATAAAAATAGCTTGGAGAAAATCTTGCCCTGTTTTCAGGCTTGCTAAAATTGCAATAAGCTTGGTTCATGCTTTGACTAGCTGGCAAACATAGGTTATGAATTAGTAGGAGGACATGTGTATGCACTGTTCAATGATAATGAGAAAAGCTGAGAAACTTTCATTGTGAATCTATGAATGAATGTAGAATTTCAAAGCCCCAGCAGTAGTTCTCTCAGTTATTCTGGTCATCAAGCTATTAAAGCAATTTAGCAAGTGGGATTCTGCCCTTATTATATCACTTTTATTCAGTTACCTCTTTGCACGGTTTGAAACAAGTCGGAGATGCAAGAGAGAAAAGAAAAACAGCTAACTGGAGAAACTGTAAAAAAACATAGGTATAAAATCCTCTGAGACAAACGTCTCTGTTCTTACACATGGGTTTTCTGTTGAGATGAAGGCTGATTTAACACCAAAATGAACTCCCTTATAAATGGCAAATAGGTCCCTACTCTCTGCAGATCAGAAGCAAACTGGAAAAGTGAGGAAGTCAGAGCCATTGCTACAAATAACAACTTTCCCACCAGGGTTCTGGCTGGGGTGTTTTTTTTAACGATTTTCAGGAGGGAGTGATAAACTTGTGAGCCTGTTTATTATGCTGCAGTAATTAAAACCAAACAAACAAACAAAAAGCCAAGAAAACTTTTAAACTAAACTGCTTTTTTTTAACATCTAGGTCACAGTCTTTTTTCCTTTTCTTTCCAGGACCTAATTTCATGGGCCACTTTTATATCCCAGTGTGATTATATATGAATGAAGTCCCTGTCACATAGAAAGGACAAGGTCAATACAGATGAAAAATAGACACAACAATAATCTTTTTATAAAGGAATAATGGCATTCATATTCATAATGGTAAATTTTAATCAAATAGAACAAAAAGACCCAGCAACACAAAGGCTAGATAGCTCGTGGAGAACTCCTTACTCAGTTATTCCTGGTAATAATAATGACAGCATTCATCATTTGATTTTAAATGTCAGAATGAAACAAGTTCACACAACCATCTTCAGTGGAAAAAAAAAAATAAAAGAAATGGACTGAGTTTCATTTGAGGCCCTTGAAAAGTAGAGGGGGGGAAAGGGAAGGGGACAAAGACCTTTGGAAAGGCACAAATCAGCAAATACGAATGCATTGCCATGAAAAACGTTCTTAGGGACATTTGGAATGAAAGTCTGACATCCTCTGAATTATGCTGCATGTTTTGCAATGGTGAAAGACCTTCGTTACATCTACCTGGTGTCACTGGGTTTTCAGGTGGTTGCATGGTGAAAATTGAAAGTAGATCTTAACGATTATGTAGCAGACTGCATTTTTTAACATTCGTTTTTGCTGGGGCTGGTGCTCTTCCCATAGTATTTATAGTGACCAGAGGAGAGTTTCAGTGCGAGCTGAGCTTTTACTATTGTTTTGGTTTTAGCTGCCAGGAAAAAACTGACCTCTTACAGCCTTCAGCAAGTCTGGCTTGTGTTTAGATGGATGATCAACTGCATTTCAGTTTAAGTGAAAATAGCTTTATGCAGAAATAGGTTGAGAGCCAGCATCCTGGACATACAGGGAAGGAAGAACTAAACAGTCCCTTCTTCATCCTATTAAATGGTCAGCATAAAAGGGGATAATGAGAACAGTCCTTGCCTTCAAGAGAGGAAAGATTGTTTCCCCTGTGGAGTGCCTCAGCAGAAAAATGGTGTGGGGAGGGAGTGCAACAGGAAAAGCAATTGCTCTTTTGCTTCTGCCTTGCAGCAGGCACTGTGCCTGGTTTGCTGAGGAGGGGAGAGTATGCCACATTCAGTAGGAGACTGTAGGAGAGAAATGCCCAGCACATATAGGAAATCTGAAGAGGTGTTGTGCTTCCCTCATGAACAACATCTCCTGATGATCACTCAAGGACAGTGTCCATTCTGCACATGCTAACCAGGTGCCATCCTCCTTAAAGGCCACTGAGTTTGCTGTGAAGTGCTAAATACATAAAACAGTGAAGTTCCCATGGACTGGAAAAGGGGAAACATAACCCCAATTTTTAAAAAGGTTAAAAAAGAAGACCTGGGGAACTAGAGGCCAGTCAGTCTCACCTCTGTACCCAGCAAGATCATGGAGCATATCCTCCTGCAAGCTCTGCTAAGGCACATGGAAAATAAGGAGGTGATAGGTGACAGCTAACATGACTTCACCAAGGGTAAATTGTGCCTGTCAAATTTGATGGCCTTCTATGACAGCTTTACAGAATTGATGGATAAGGAGAGATCAACAGATGTCATCTAGCTGGAGTTGTGCAAAGCATTTGACACTGTTCTCCATGACATCCCGGTCTCTAAACTGGAGAGACATGGATTCGACAGATGGACAACTCAGTGGATAAAGAACCGGCTGGACGGTCACACTCAAAGGCTTGTGGTCAACGGCTTCATGTCCAAGTGGCGGTCAGTGGCAAGTGGTGTTCCCCAGGGGTTGGTGCTGGGACTGGTGCTGTTTAACATCTTTGTTGGTGACATGGATGTTGGGATGGAGTGCACCCTCAGCAAGTTTGCCAGTGACACCAAGCTGTGTGGAGCGATCGGCACGCTGGAGGGGAGGGATGCCATCCAGAGGACCCTGGACAGGCTTGAAAGGTGGGCCTGTGCAAACCTCATGAAATTCAACAAGGCCAAGTGCAAGGTCCTGCACATGGGCTGGGGCAATACCAAGCAAAAATACAGGCTGGGCAGAGAACGGATTGAGAGCAGCCCTGAGGAGAAGGACTTGGGGGGTTGGTTGATGAGAAGCTCAACATGAGCCGGCAATGCTTGATCGCAGTCCAGCAAGCCAATTGTATCCTGGGGTACATCAAAAAAAACGTGGCCAGCAGATCGAGGCAACTGATTCTGACCCTCTACTCTGCTCTTGTGAGACCCCACCTGGAATATTGTCTCCGTCTCTGGAGCCGCCAACACACAAAAGACATGGACCTGTTGGAACGGGTCCAGAGGAGGGCCATGAAGATGATTAGAGGGCTGGAGCACCTCTCTTATGAGCACGCGCTGAGAGAGTTGGGTTTGTTCATCCTCAAGAAGAGAAGACTTCAGGGAGACCTTATAGTGCCCTTCCATTATCTGATGGGCACCTACAAGAAGGCTGGAGAGGGACTTTTTACAAGGTCATGTAGTGATAGGACAAGGGTTAATGGCTTCAGACTGGAAGAGGGTAGATTTAGAATAGATATTAGGAAAAAAATTTCACCATGAGGATGGTGAGGCACTGGAACAGGTTGCCCAGGGAAGCTGTAGATGCCCTGGAGATCCCTGGAGGTGTTCAAGGCCAGGTTGGATGAGGCTTTGAGCAACCTGGTCTAGTGGAAGGTGTCCCTTCCTATAGCAGGGGGGTTGGAACTCGATGATCTTCAGGGTCCCTTCCAACCTAAACCATTCTATGATTCTATGATAAAACAATACCTAAAACCAAGGCAATTTTATATAAGCCTGGGCAGAAGATTTGTTTTGCCTTTCTTTATGCATGTTGTCTCTTAATTTGCTGTAAGCGACACAAGTCTGTGCAAGAAACAAACAAAAAATTGCAAAATATTTCACAGAGGACCTCAAAAAGAAAAATAAATATACCCTGTCAATATGTTAGCTCAGACTGAGATACAAGCAAATGTTAGGAGACAAAGGAATGAAGTGTATTCTCCTCAAAAATGAAAGGGAGTATTAAACCAATACACCGACAGATTGCAATTAGCGTTCTGGAGTGTCTGATCAGAGCACGTGCTCAGGACATAACTATACAGTCCCATCCACAAGTGAAACATATTTGACATAATCTGTTAGCTCATGATCACATTTTTGTGGACAACAAGGTAAACCTGAATGTAAGACAGTGCAGTGAATATATTCACACACATGAACATATGAGCAGTGTTGAGAACACAGGAAAATTATTTCCATAACTGCATGTCAATTGGGCTCACAAACTCTTTCATGAGGAACCAAAACGGATTCTTCAGACAGGCAAATTTTCTTGCAAACAATCATCTCATTTCTTTTAAGACATTTGAAAGCAAAATGGTGCTACTGGCTTGCAGGATTAAAATCTAAGAAAACCTCTTGGTTCAGATTCAAACAAAGGAGAAAATAGACAAATACAAGAAGAACTCACCAAAACCCAGTTTCTTTTGTTGCAGCTTTAAACTTAACAAATAGTCACACCTTATTTTGTATTTTGCAAAAAAAAGCAGAGAAAAACTGAATGTTCACCAAGTCTATAAGCTTTGTTGCCAAGATTTAGTCTCCAGTCAAACTTTATGGCAAATTTATAAGCCATGTAATATGTTAGGTTTTAGCAGGTCTGCTGACACTGCCTTTTGCTATCATGCTCACAAAAGCAATAAATAAGATTTGCACTTTTGATTTATGGTAGCATAAGAACTTGATCTACATTCCATCAAACTCCATGGGAGTCTCTCCATTGACTTCAATGGAAGCTGAATCAGGCCTATAAATGAGATGGGAGACAGGCTTGGAGAGCTTAATTCAGAGAGCTTAATTCAGAGCTGAGATCAACAAGGATCCAAATAGATGGGAAGGTGTTTTACTTGTTCTTTCTCCTTCTCACCCTACAGCAGGTCATCTGTAAACTGAACATGAGAATTTGACGTACGTTTGAGGCTTGTATTTGTGTGCATGGCACATGAATCAGCCCTGGCCTCTAAATGCTTACTGGGATTTTGTAGGCAGGAAGCCATTTCATTGTATAAACTGGCTTCAAAGGATTCCTACCATCCTCTGAAGTATACAAGGACCATGAAGGAAGGGTAAAATTGTGGCAGTTTAAGTCATGAATGAATCACAATTGCCAACACAGTCCTTCGGCAGCTCAGCTTCTCTGTGAAATCCGGGTCGAGGCCAAGAAGGATGTCAAGATAAATGATGCCAGTGTCATCACAGGATGCAGAGGAAAATAAGAAGAAACAGAGTCATCAAACAGCAGCCTTCTCTTGTCATGTTAGGTGCTAAAAACCAACTGCCTGATGTGAAGGAGACCTGTTCTCATAGAAAAAATGAAGAGGCCAAGACGTACAAGTAGGTTGCCCAGTTACTTCCACACACCCAAATTCCAGTTGGGAATTTGTAAATCTAAGGTTGCCTGTCACTGAAACTTCAAAAACTGAGTTGACTGGTAAAAACCACAGAGCAAATTATTTCCTTCTTTTTTTAACTTTTACATCCCAAGCTAGACAAGCACAGTGGTTATATAATTGATGCCCTAGGGTAAAAGTATCATCCCTCTGTTAAGTTGACCAGGAACTTCAAAGCACTTTAAAAAGCCTGTAAATTCTATACAATCTTCACACCAAATGTTACAACAGAATATGTTTATTACTTTTTGCAGTTCGGCTCTTACAGCTAGGTTTAGTCTCATACTCTTTCTGTGTCATCAAATACAAGTTTCCTTGCTATTATTCACCTATACTTTTGTCAGAGCACTCTGACATTCTATTGCTGCATTTGATTTTAAAATGATTATGGTTGTTCAGGTTTTGTGGTTAAAAAACCACTTGGGCTAAAATTTGTATCATGAAGCTGCAGGCATCTAAAAGGCCATACAATGACTGTGACAGCATGGATTTCTTTACTTTCTGACAAATAGGTTTCCTGTCAAATTCACACCAATTGCAGATGAGGCTGTGCAAATGAAAGGTAATGGAATGCATGTGGTGGGTGAGAAATTAAGATGGGCATGATGAAAGCCAATCCTGTATTTCATACCTAACTTCATAGAATCACAGAATGGTTTGGGTTGGAAGGCACCTTCAAAGATCACCTAGTTCAACCACCCTGCAGTGGGCAGGGAAATCTTTGACCGAATTAGGTTGCTCGAAGCCCTGTCCACTTCAGCACAAGCAAATACTGTGCAAAATTAGATCAGAATGGATCTACCTCTTAGACTGAAAAAAGAAGCTCGTTTCCAACTCTAAAAGTCTATAACCAGGTCACTGGCTCTCTATTTTTATTTGCCAAAGAAATTCAACTAAAATTACAGCTGGGTAGAAGTGTGCCACAGAAGACTCCATACAATACCTGAAAACAAAAAAAGTCATGCTAGGAGAATAGCTGATTAAAGATTTTACACAAATGGATTTTTTTTCAGTGAAAGTATGCACTTCAGATGCTAATTGCATAATTTTTGTGTGTGCCTTTGGAGGTTATGATTTTAACAGCTTTCCACTAATTTACCTTTTTTATCAGCAGATGAAAGGTCTGTTTCTCTGTTCTATGAAATGAGCACCCAGTTTCTGGCCAAAAGCTACATGTCTATTAAATTTAACTAAAACCAGCATGTGCTTTGGTAGATAGAGTATCCTGGGAATAACTCCAGGAATGCGCTCTCACCTTTTTTTTTTTCTTTTAAACCAACTTTATTTACTTATAAGACTCTCATAGGAATGCAAATGACTGTTCCATCACTTTGCCTCCACCATTACTTTTCTTCAATCTGATGAGTGCCTAATAAAATATTAACTTAGTTTGGGCCTAGGGTAAAATATACAATAGGGACATGACAGTGATCTGTGTAATCAACCTAAGGTTCCTGTTCTTATTCCAGGAAGAGTGTAGACATAGCAATTCTTTAGGCTTTTCTTCAGATGACTAATGAAGAGTCATCATTCCCTTTAATTCAGTTGTGAATGTTGTCCACCATTATTGATATTTGACTGTTTTCAAATACAAAGACGAGCAAAAAAGTACATGCCATCTTAATCCAGTATAAACTAAATGATCATGTTTATTATTTACTCAGATTACAATTAGATATCCATATTTCCATGATTAATATTAAGAAGTTATCTCTTCATATGCTTGACTGATTTCCAGTTGCGTTCAACAATCAAATCTCCTGCTGGAGAGAACAGAAGCTGAGAGTTCTCTGCACCTCTGAAAATATCAAGCCACTTCTGCTTGAGAGTCTCAAGGTGCATGGATTTAACTGCTTGCTCGCAAAAATACGAACACTAAGCCTAGCAACTCCAAGAAACTGTCCAGTTGCAAAGCACCTATGTATTTTTACTAATCATTACCTTCGATTACCCTTTCCCACACTCATTACCTTGTTGCAAAACCAAGATGCTCTCAGGCATTTGGTAAATACCATAGGTGGCAAAAGTAACACTAGAATTTAGGCATTCTTGGTTTCCAGCCCTGTAGTCAGACTAGTAGGAAGTATCTTTTTAGATAGACTATCAACTATAGAACTCGGTTAGAAGGCTATTCTGAATTCAGATACAGATGTCTTCATTTCTTTCACTTGATCAAATTCTGCAGGTAGGCATCCACTCAGAACTAACTCAGAATCTGATGTTATTGTTGGTTTCATTCCCATCCATACACAAAATTGCCTCAACTTCCGTGATACTTTATTACAATTTTCATTGTGTGTTCAGTATGTGAATCGAAACTGGGGTATGGTTTTCACTCAGCCTGATCACTCTCTGCTCCCCTAACCCTTACTGTCCTCGCATGCTTCCTATAGCTTCATTCACATGCTTAGGGAGACAGTGAGACCACTGGCAAAAGATCACAGGGAGAGTAAGTGTATGCCCAGAAGACCAGCAGGGCATGACCTACACTGTCCCAGGTGACCACTGCATCAACACGACAGCAACAGCTTTAAAGATACTCCTTCCCTTGGGCTGGGCTCAAGTAGGCGCCAGTCTTCAGTTGCCTTTGTAGGAAATGCTGCTGCCCAGGGATCTGAACCTTACTCCTTCCTTGTTCTGATTCTACCAGAGCCTTCAAGAACTGACTCATTCTTTCCTCCCTCAGGCCTTCACTTCATGCTGTGATGACGCTTTCCATCAGCTAGAGCTTTATTTGGACTATTGGGGAAAGGAGGGCATTTTCATTTACCCGTACAGGACAAGATGGCACATAACTATGAACCTATGTATATCTATGTCTGAGAAGAAAGTCCTATAGAAGGCTGCATAACAGCCTTGGAATTTGGCCGTATGTTCAATCATACAATTTTTCGTCCAGACGCAAATTCATCTCTTGCAGAGATGAAAACTAGTAGCTGCAGAGCAGTACCAGCAACTCACTCCAACAGTTCAGTCCAGGAAGTATAGCAAATTACATCAAGTTATAACTGCAGACGACATTTGCAGTAGCAATATATAAAAGTCCATCTGAATAGCTCAAAACTGTAATTTGGCCATGATTAACAGGTCCTTCTGCAAAAATATGAGTGGACCATGCAGCCAAGCCCTCAACTTTACATCAACTATCAAATATTGTTAACTGAGCTTTTTATCACATTTGGATTCTATTCATACAAACCCACCACCACTCTATTCTGAATCTTTAGTAAGGCAATGAGCAGAGTAGATTTCTTTACCTGCAAAAAACTTGTTAATATAAGCAAATAATTTCTTTTTAATAAAGACAGACATGTTAATTCCCAATGACATGAGTATGTCATGGAACAAATTAAGTAAATGACTGTATTCAAATTTGCCCCCAAAAGGAGATGTCAGCTTTTGTTTAGCAAGAGGAGTAGTGTGTCAATCAGTCCCTCTAGGCCTAGTAGTAAACTCTACTGTAATCATTGAGCAATTGTTCACCTTAGTAATCCTATTACTAAATGATTATTTAGTCTACCCACAGTTGGACCACAGCACTGGCCATCTTAGGCAAAAAACTGTTCATGGGTGCGAGCAGTATTTTCACACTGTGGTCTTTTGACATCTATACTTCATGTATGGGGAAGGAATCTTTCCTGTTAAGCACCCCACACACCTATCAGTGCCTAAGCATGCAAAGCCCATGGGTGAGTCAGTCTCAACTGCCATTAAAGTCATCATTTATTTTATGCAATTATCTTTCTTACAGATCATGACACCAATATTTAGTCTAAAATGCTACAGCGCAGTAGAAACCCTCAGTGTTCCCTACCACCTACATTATTAGATTTCTGGATGACTGTCAGAAAGCTTGTGGACAGAATATACCACTGAGTATATATTTAAATAGCCAGCGACAAAATTGACTGATCCTGTTTAAACCTGCATTCATTGCTAATATGTGTGTTGCTGGAAAGATGTTCGTTTGCATAGAATAACGACTAAGGATAAAGTGAGGAGTGAGTCTGGTATAGTTTTGTGTGGATCATCTGCATCTGAAAATGTTTTTCATCTATACATATTACAACTATTCTTTTATTAATGAAACTTCCTGCCTACACAGTTCCGTTTTACACATGCATATGTGTGTGTTTATAGGCAAGCTGTAAGGAGAAGTGTTTGTGTCAGGGTTGTGCTCACTGCCCTGTTCCTGATATGGCCAGCTCAGATGCTTTCCTTCTCCACTCTCAGTATGGGTGTCCCCTCTGCTGGGCTCATTTCAGCTACTCCTCCACTCTTTCCAGCATATTTTGACACTGCGTCCCTTCCCACGGGCTCGCATGATCCCAGCTGAGCATTGTCACAACTGTGTGTGTGTGTGTATACGTGTGCATATCTGTGTGTGTGTATGAAACAGAGACTTGGAGCTGCATACACTGACAGTAAGTGAGTAACTTAGCTGGTGGTCGGGATCTGTGCTAGACATCTGCAAAGGAGTGGCCTTTTTCCACACAGATGTGCTGGGTTTGGTAACACTATAGTTTTACCCAGGGAGTAATCCCAGCATGGATAAAATTGTTTATGGTTGTCCTTTGAAACAATTTGTTATAAAATAATGTTTGCATTAGTTTCATGTTATCATTTCAGAAATAGTAGGTTCTTGAAGAAACAGAAAACAAAGAAACCGTGATAAAAATAAGAGACGCATAAAGGATTGGTTTTGAAAATATACTGGTACATAATGGTGCTCAGCAGCGCTATTATTATTACAAGTTGCTCAAAGTTTCCACTCACAATCACTTTTTACAGAATGCAGTGCTCTGGACATTTCAAAACAGTTTGGTCAGACTTGATATACAAAGAACCTATAATCTCAGCGAGGCACTTTTAATAGATCTTATCTGCTTACACCCAAAACTTTCTTGACCCCAAGACCCTTTGTAAAGTGAAATACTCTTCCCACTGAAAAAAGGAGACCCAACATAAACAGGCACAGAGAAAACGAAGGCTTGGGGTTTTTTTCAGCTTTTACATGGATAGTTTTGCTTGCTAGCGATGAAGAGCAATTCACAGGGAGTTGCAGAAAAAGTAGTGAAAGGTTTGGGATCGGAAAGGCACTACCCAGTATAATCAAATGGTTGCTGTGCTGGAGGAGCTGCACCCTTCTACCAAGCAACAAGCAGCACCAGATCATTAGTCTGCCTGAAGGAGGTGTGTGGAAAGAATTAAGTAAAGCTGTTTGATTTTTGGCTGGTGGGAGGTTTGGGGTGGACTGCAGAATGAAGTAGATGAGACACATGAAGCTTTAGAAACCCACTCGTCGATGGAGATCGCAAGCCACATACTAATTGCCTGCCCACACAGCACCGGTGGCAAAGCAGAAACGTGGGTGCTGCCAGCGGGGGTGGCTGTGAATACTGAAGGATGAGAGATTTTCCTCAGGCTCTGCACACTGGCGACAAGTGGTTGAAGCTAAGATATTTTTTTTTGGATGGGTGAAAATAATAGACTGCATTTAACATATTCTTTAATCCTGAAGGCATCCCATGAAAAGAGGTTCTGTGGCTTAGTACACCAGTGCTAAATAGGATTTCTATGGATTTAACCAAACAATACATGGTGAGTGGTAGTAAACTGGATATCTAATAACAAGATATTCTTCATGTTTGCTTTATATACTGTGGATGATGCAGAAGTTCTCTGTAATTCTACAGTCCTTTGCCATGAAATTTGTACTTAAAAAATACCAGTATCTCAGCATGAGGTGCAGAAACTGAGGAACTGTAATAGGATCTGTGGATTTTAGTCTATTAATGTTTATTTTCGAGTGGCGTAAGATAAAAGAACAAGTTGAGGGAAACAATGCTCCAATCAGTGGCCCTTGAGCCCTTGCATTAAGATTTGGACTGATGGCCAAGATGCTGACATGTCCCAAGTTTTCATTTAAAACATCATCTGAGCTTTCTGTTTCTCTGAGGTTGTACAACTGCTTGTATTCTGCACCTTATCACTTTGCTGTCTTCTAAGAACCAGCATTATAAAGGAGTAGATTTTTTTTCCCTGCAGCATTATTTTCAAGGTGGCAGAAGGGCAACTCGTCAGCGCACTGTTTTATCCACCGTCATCATTTCTGCTGTTTAGAACTGGCCCACTGATGAAACTAAAGTCTTTGTTTTGTTGTCTTTTGAATTTTAGGTATCAGCAATCAATCTGACTTATTTTTGCCAAGATCTTTTGAACCTTGCATATTCTCCACTATTGCAGAATTGAAGTAGCTCATAATCATTCACGATTTTCATCCTCAAAAAATCTCTATCATGGTAGTATAAAAACCTCTGATTTACCTATAGGGAATGGAGATACAACAAGATTAAACGTAACATAATACCATGTAGAAAGATGACAATTAAATCCAGCTCTTTGGCTAACAGCCTGGGACACCCCTCCAATTATGCAATTCTCTAGAATTCTCCTTTTCAGGACACACACATATTGAAACAAGCAATTATTTTTATCCTGCTTTAACTTTGAGGCACACAACTGGTTTACTTAGCTATGCAAGAACACTTCAGCAAAAAGCATCATATGCAAAATTTAGCAGTGATTCAAGCTGCTTTTCCATATCTTGATTATGATTTCTTCAGAGTCTGACAGCTAGGGCTGTAGGCCACATCAGATGTCCTCAGTATCTTACGTCCACTAAAGAAAATATTTTCTGGAGAGATGATCCTCCATGTATTCAATATTATTTCACTAATGGTATCAGTATGCCCAACAGCTGAAGGCTGTTCTGAGCATTGGATGCCCTTGAGGGCTGGAGGAAAATTCTCATGTTTTTTTGTGCAGATATTTGGGGGCTCATCCAAGTCCATTGGATCACACCCCAATCCACACTTTTGTGTATTCTCATAGAAAGCTTTTATCTGTTAATTGCTGCCACATCTGTCTCTCTTTAAAATTTATTGTAATAGTTGTTGAATCCCTAATAAAATAAAGCACATATTGTATTTGTTTCTTTTTTTATTCAGCACTAATGACTTACATATTGACAATTTTTTTGCTTTCTTTTGGGAATTCTGTTGGTTTTGGTGTTGGGTTTTTTTTTACAGGAAACCCATCTCTCTGGAAAGCCACATGAAAAAACATCCCAGCATTGAGTTGTTTGAATCTTTACAGCCACTTATACATCTTAAATATTAAAACCTTAATCCATAATGACCTCCTCCAGCTTTTGGCCAGTTTGACAGTGTCTGGTCCCCTTGGATTTGTGTTAGATTGTTTCCTTTTTTTCTAGCTTTAATTTTTGTATTACATTTACCTAGTGGGATTAACCCGAGGGCTTTGCTTTTGGGTGCTTCAAAATGTCATGGGGAAGGAAGTTCAATACTTTTTTCCTTTTAACTAACCTAAAATGGACTGTGTTCTGCTAGCTGCAGAGGTATTCTCACTTCTGTCACTACCAGAGAGAGGTCTTGTTCGTTATTTAGAATCTATGGTTGTACCTTCACTGAAGAAGATGAAGATTTTTCTCTACAGTCAAATCTTCTTGGCACCAGAAGCTGAATCGATTTGTTTTTAGACTCTTGTCTTTTGACAGACACTTATTCCTGTGGCATTCTTCTTATGAACTCCCTTGGAAATGTGCCCAGGATTATTTTTGTTTATTCCTTCCAAATTCCATTCCACCCGCACTAACACAGAATTTTAATCCTTCCCTGCTGGCGGTGAGGGGGTTTGTTACAATACTGGAGAAATACGTTGAAGAAACCTTTTTTTTCATCCCATCCTCCAAATTCTTGGTCTGTGCCAGTAGTTTGAAGGGACACTGTCTTCATGACTCATTCCAAGCTGACCAAGACAGACAGCACTCTGCCTCCCTTGAAGCTCAAGTCCAGAGAGAGTGGAAGAGTGTCAGTATCCCCTCTCCCTTGACACAGGCCAGCTCCAAAGCACAAGGAGAACTCGAGCTGTGCAGTACCTGCCTTTTTGCTAACACACACACGTGGCTGGGATGTTTCTAACTCTTTTTGCAATCAAAGCTTGGTTGTTAAGCTAATCTAATTCAGGTTGGGATTCATAACAGTTTCTTCAAGATGGGTTCTCAGAACCACATGTCAGAACTCAGGCAGTCTGTGCCTTCCACTCCCTCACTTGTTTATGCCAGTTTATGCCTTGGATTACCTCTGGGCAAAACAGTGCCAAGCCCTTCTGTAAACAAACACAGCTATTACAAGGTGCTCGCACAAAGAAGTGAACCTGACATTTTTCCTGAATGGTGGCAAACTGTAAATGTACCCTGAGCTCTGGGATTAAGCAGTGCCACAGCTGAGGGTGCTGTGCCATGTGTGGCAGAGAGCTTCCCCTGGGGGCTCCCTCAGCTGCAGCAACCCCATTAACCCCAGCTGCCTTGAGGGGTACAGGAAAGGATTTGTTAAAGTTTTAGAACCAACATCTTGAAGCAATTTTGAGCTACCAGCAGGAGCTAGGGAAAGGAGCAGAGCTCTGGTGCAGTGTTCTCTCTACCATCTAATACCTTTAGGAGGCAAGTTGCTTCAGGCTGAACCAGTTACTGCTTTCATGTGGCTTTCCACCTCATCTCCCATAAAAGTCAGTTATATTGGGGTTGGATTCTTCACTTGGCCTTACCTGGCACCTCTCTTTCATCTACCCTTTTGATGATGAAATATCTGTTACTCGGGTGCTTCACTGCATTATTATTACTACCTTAGGTAGACGTAACCCCCTCTCCTTTCCCAAATAATGGTAAAAGTACAAGACACTAAGTTCATCAGGTGAAAATCTGGTCCTTATTGCTAAGATTAAGCTCTTCATGATGTATCACACAAATAAATATATGACTTCCATACAGTTCCTTGGCAGTGCTGCCTATCTGCTATTTTAAGTGGTAGCAAGAAAGGTCCCAATCAGTATCCAGAAAGGTGCAGAAGGGCTCTAGGTGTTACAGTTTGCCCCACACAGGTTTTTGATTTGCTGATTTAACTAAGGTGATGGTAATACTTAGTGATGATCTTCCTGTTTACAAAGATTTATGGGATGTCTTTATCATTATCAGTCTTATTTTGTGTCTTTAAGACGGACTTACACCTACTTCTCTGCGTGCTATTGATCTAAAGAGATGTGTAGGCACTTTCTCACTAGTGATATTGAATTCCAGCTCTTCTCCTAATGTATTCCAGAAGGCATGCATTCCTCACCATTAGAAATGTTCAACGAACATGATTCCTGCCACCTTCACTCACAGAGGAAACATTGGGTAGAAATGTTTGCTTTTTATAACAAGGGATTTTATTTTTCCATCAACAAGCACAGCTTGTACTCCTGGAAACTTCAATATATTAAGGAAAACCACTCCTTTTAAGGATCTGGATTATGCATAATATTCTTCGTCTGCTAGAGAATGGGCCTAGATAACAATATTAGCATTTTCATCCTCTAAGTGGAACAAACTGAGTTTGGCTGTGTCTTGATTTGGTATGCAATATGATAAAGAACAAATAGAGCTCGTCTTTAGAGAAACTGTTTATCAGATCACTTTCTTGTTCTTTTCACTTTTTCTTTACTGTTGAAAGAATGTAATCTGCCTTGAAAATCCTTACAAAAGCTGTGGCATTTACATAACCTCTTAGTGATCCTGCCTAAAAATTCAGAATATGAGGAGCAGAGGTTTTTTATTCAATGTCCTGGTTCACCATCTATATGCCTCATGTCAGACTCATTAGCTACCAAAATCAACTGCCTGGAGAACCTGTATCCTTATTAGTCAGTGGATAATAAGCAGGATTCCATGCGATGGTAGTCTTAGAGAAGCTTGAAGCCTTATTTTGTATGTTGTCCCAGAAATCAGATTCTACCTAAAACTGATGTAGAATTTCATAACTTATGTGTAAAGATGAAAAGATGCAATTGGTTTCTGAGACTGACTGCTCTTTGATTTTCAGAGTATATTTACTTTTGTTCCTCATGGCTTATCGCTGTTCTCTTTGGGCTCAAAATAATCATTTGGTTCAGAGCTGTGGAACTGGTAACCATGATCCTGAACTAATTCATTTCTTGTCTGTGATTTTTTTTCTAGTTAGTTTGTTTCTTGATTAAGGGATGTGCTTTTTTTAAATGGAATCAGCCCTAAATTTGTTGCATCTGTAAGTCTGCTTACTACTGTTGATAAATATCAGTGTCCTTTCTTGAGCAGTAGTTTCATTTAATATAGCTATATAGTGCCATTGTTTTTTCAGATACTTATTCAGTATCTACCTATTGCTCTGGTTGTACTGGTTTTTGTACTTTGCTCACAATGCAGATGCATTTTCCAGCTGTAGAGAAGTATTCACGATGTCTCAGGTGAAAACACTTTTTCCAGGGATAAGACAGGCCAGACTCTGAGCAGCAATGCAGATCATTGCACTTTTTTTTGACAATTTCCGCCTGTCTTCCAGAAGCCTCGAGTAAAGGATATGTACATGAAAAATTATCATAATTCTAGTATCACTTCTTTATGAAATGGAGCATAACAGTGTCCTGCAAAGGGAAGGGCATCCAGCTCCCCCGACTGAGATGCTTCACTCTCATCTCCTGTTTAAGTGCCTCATGGTACGTTCCTCAACAAAGAAGTGTCTGTTTGTTTCAATGGAGGTACTTTCAACTGCATCCAGAGGCACATCCTGTTCACCTGATGCAAGCGTGTGTCTAACCTTAAGTAGATATCTTTCTCTAGCTCCCACCTTCGACTTTTGGTCTTAATCAATCAGTTAAATACGGACACTTTTCTATCTCTACTAACAGCATTGTGAACTTTGGCACTTCCTTTAGGCATAGTTTCACCAGACAACTAAGCTAAACACATCCAGACCTGGTCCTCCCCAAAAAGACTCCTGTGAAACTAGGATTTTATTACCTTTAGTTTAAATTTTGTGAATAGGGTTCTCAAAAAAATAAAAAACATTTATTTCTGTGAAAACATTACAGTTATTCATTTGGTCATCACTAACAATGTAGAAAATACTGTCCCAGATAAAAAAAAAAAAAACAACCAAACCCTCAGTTTGCTTACAATTAACACAGGCGGGCAAATATCTTCCAAACTTTTTCAAGCTTTTATTCGGGGATGAATCTCTTGTTCTTCTCTCTTTTTTTCTGTTTAATTTTAACAACGATATGCTAATTACTGACTGCAGGCTGTGTCAAGTTTTAGAAGAATGAATAGGAGGTATCAGTACAGTACACTAAGGTAAGTGTTTCGGGCCAGAGGGTGGGTGGGGTGGGGTAGAAAACTATGCCAGAAGACACAAAAAGGTGTATAATGAAAGAAAAGAAACAGAAAAGTGTTAGAAGGCTGAAAAAGATAAGACAAGAGTGGTTGGAAGTAAATAAACAGCATATTTGCCTCTGAAAGAATAACAGAACCCTACAACAGTATTTTACCATTCAGACTGGAGCTTTCTACCTTCGAACTATGACATTCTATCCAGTAAGTGAGCTCTTATTATAAAATGTATGAACACAGAAGTTTTCTATTATTCCTATAAGAGGCTCTTTAAAGATAGTAATCACAATTAATTAACTAAGTAATCACAAGTAATTATAAAATAAATGAATCAAGTATCTTTCCTCTATTTTATAGTAAGCTAAAGAGGCATAAAAATTGCAGGAATATCAGATTAACCATTTCTTTGTTTAGCTGTCAAAATAACAGGAAAAAATCACTACTGATTTATTTAAACATGACTTTGAAGGGAAGTTGTATTTTGAGGTATGTTCTTCCACATAAATGCAGGAAAAAATAATGTTGTTAAATTATTACTTCAAACACACTCCCATGTAGAATGTAAAGTACTTTCTTAACTTGGTTTGAAAATCACTCCTATGACTCTTGATAATAATATATCATAACAAATCTGATATAAAAAGTACAATTTCAGACACAGTTGCTCTTCAAATTACTTAGCTAATAGCTACATACCACCCTCACTTTTTAAAAATGTTTGTTCGCTAGTAGGAGTACTTGCTCCCTGATCCAATCTGACTCTTATTATCTCTCTAAAAATGTAACAGGAAGGCCTATAATCCCCAAAACTCACTTGATTAACCTGCTGCAGGTAAGGAAGAGATATAAATTGAAAGGGAGTGAAGGGAGTGTACTGAGGGGGGGTGAGGGGGGGGCGGTGATGGTGCATCTATGCCCATGTGTCCTCACTCCTGTGAAAGCACACTCACTCCACAAGCAATTTAACAATGTGCACAACCAGCCCACAGCCTGAAAGTGTATTCGTTCTCATTGAAATAAATGCATGTTAAAAAACATATTTGAATACTGTGTCAGAAAGGACATTCTATCCTGATAGGGATGTTGTTGTACAGAGAGAGAAGTAATAGGTTGCTTGGAAAATATCTTTAAAACAAACTAGTGTGAAATGAAGACAACAAATGACACTGACAAAAATCCTGTTTCTCTAATACCAATTAACTTCTCCTGTTTTTGTGACGCCTCTTTTATGGAAACATAGATTTTGGAGTATTTTAAAATATAGACATCTGGCTCTGTCTTGTGACACACTAGAGATGCTGATCTGATCCAGCAAAGCATTCACATGCATTCCTGGGCTTCACTGGGTTTTCTTTTGTACTTAAGTTACACTCTTCAACACTTGTTTGATTCGTCCCAGAGCTTTCAGCACCTACAGGCGCAAACCTTGAGTGAACTTAAAATGGCTCCTCCTACAGCCATTAAAACACAGAACAATAGCAGGTTTTGAAATTTCCATACTGATTTGACCATATTTCAAGTAACAGCTTCACAATAGACATGCCATCTACCATTTGGAAACACAGATTTGATGGCTGGCAGATCTTTCCCTCCTGGCTATCCTCCCTGTCCATTTTGTGATCCTATAATGTGGGAGATGTAGATAAAAACTTGGCCTTCATTGTCATCTCTTAACAGTAGAGCAGTCCCCTACCATCCAGATCACTGACCCTTTCCTGTTCTTGTGTCTGGCTTTGCTCCCAGTGAAAACAAGGGCAAAGAAATGATTAGGATAATGCACTAGGAATTTTTATCAGGATATAGCCAGAAGATGTACAAGACTCCAGAACTATGAAGGACTCCTGGTTTCTATTTTTTAGCAATAGACATAAATGCAATGTAGTTTTTGTCATTGACAATAAAAGTCTAGATTTCACTCTGTTTCATTTATATGTGACTAAACAGGGAATGGTTACGGTTAACGTTGAAAATTGCAGAGGTGAAGTAAATTTGGTTTGTCCTGTTATGAAATCTGAAATAGTTAGTAGGCTCAGAGTGGTAAAGATACCTTAAAAAAGCCTGAACGAAAACATCCCACTAGACTAGTAGGACAGACAAGAGGGGGAAGCAGGCAAAGTCTCAAAATGCTAAAAAGCTATTTAGGGCTGTAGCAGGAAGCATGGTGGCAGGGCTGGACTTGGAAACACAGGGAAGATGCCTAGCCAAGGACTGAGTGTAGAAGCAAGGTGTGGGACAGGACAGGCAGAAGACATCTGTCAGACTGAGGCTGTGGTGAGGACACCCCCGTGGGTAGAAAGGTCTCTCCCCACTCTTCCTGCCCCACCTCATCAGTCCCAGGACTTCCTTGCCTCTTTGGGCAGTTCACCCTCAGGCCCAAGAGGTGATGTGTGGTTGTGAATGGGAGGGAGAGGGGGAAACACAGAGGTGCTCTACATTCTGGGTCCAGATCAAGGATGGGGCATGCTGAGGGCTGCAGTCTCCTGAAGGAACACGACTCCGACTGTGAAGTCCACAGCCAGGTGAATCTGTAATTTTCACACTGACTCTGACCAAGTGACAGAGAAGCATGATGGAAGCACTGTGAAAGATGAGGACTGTTTTTTAATAAAACCTTACAAACAGTTTCAGCATAGTGCCTGGAATATTTTACAGTGACTCCACAGTTAAACCAGAGTATCTTTGATGAAGCTAATGTATTCATGCTGATGTAACTAATAGCAAAATTTGGTTCCCTGTGGACATGTCTCCCATCCATTCACCCTGTTTGCTACTGCTCCGCCCCATCTCCTCTGAAATGATGGATTTTCATTAAATTGAAAACATGTCCTGTCCTCATGGTGTCATCACAAGCACCATAATGTGTGTGTGTTGTATTGCCAAGCATTGCTTAGCAACGGGACCCTGTGTTCTGCCAACTTTCTTTTCACGCTGTCAATCTGAATTTAACTGAACTTGCTGTGTTGTGTTTCAGAGGACTGACTACATGTCAGTAACGTGACTGATGAATGCTCCAAATATACAAACAAAAACTGGCTCCGGCCCCTTCTATTTATTAGAGTGTATGAATTTCAAGAAGTCACTTTACATTCAGCTTATTCAAAGACAAATTGTTTACAGTCATGATAATTAATCTTGATAAATCTTCATAAAATACTAACCAATTGGAAAGTATAATTGGACGCTTTCAGTTTTGAAAGTACATTCAATAGGACTCTATTGCACAACCCTCTATGGTATCCACTAGTCAAGCACCACTGTTCTACTAAAAAATCACCAGTCATTTATCAGTCAGATAAGGTGCTGAAACTTCTGCAGGTTTCCATTTGCAAAATCACCTAATCACTGACAATATTGTCCATTAAATAAGCTATGTCGAGTTCCACCTAATGGCTCTGGAGAACTCGATGATGGCTTCTCATGTCACTATGAGCAGAAGACTTCTCTTGGCAATGCTCAGAGAACTGTAAAATTGGATGGAGAGGCTGTGGTTAAGACATCAGCTTTGCAAAATTGAGTACACTGCTCATTGCTGCAGTCTGGTTCTGCAGTTCTAGCTCACTACCTTTCAAGTTCAACACATTTGAGAAACTAAAGTTGCTCTTCATTTAAAATCATGTGGTTGGATCTTCTGCTGGTAAATTGACCTGGTTCAACCTATTCTCAGCTAAATTTCATTAACTGGACATCTGAATATTTGATCGTGAAAGGTTTTATCAGAGACATTGAATTACCATTTATATTTTTCCATTTTTACACTACTTAGATTTTTCAACTGATCTGATGGAGAATGCTTCTCAAACTCTTTTTTAGGAGGAAAAATGGAAATACAAGACGTATGTAAGACAGGTTTCATTGCAGTCTGGGGTACAAAATAAAATGGAAGTGTTAATGGCATTGCTTCTACCCTAATAATTAAATGTTTCTGGATTTTTATTTCATATGCCACCATTGAAAAAAGAGATAGCTACCACAAAAGGAGAAGGGCATTCAGTATAAAGACAGCTTGCATCGTACTTGTATTTAGTCATCTGTCAATTCAGTCAGATAAACATTGAGGCCGCATCACCTGAAATGCACCACAGTATGCAAAACACCCATATAGGGCTGCAAGTATGACAAAAGACCCAGATTAGTCCTGTGCCTTTCTGAAGAGGCCACTGGAGCCCAGACAGGATTCCAGAAAGCAGACGTTTAGGCTAAAATGAAGGATCCCTATATAGCTACGGTGAGGATATCTACAACAGACCCACACAATTAAGATTCAGCACTATGTTCAGACTCCTCTGTTTGCCTATAAACCTTTACCTATACATAGGTATCTCTATGCAACCCAGAACCTTCCTATAGTACTAGAGGAACATCTAGAGTGAGGTTTAATTGTGGTGCCTGTGGCTATGTTAGTGTGCCATTTTTGAAGGTTATGAATCTTCCTCATGTCCTGTATCATCCAGCTCCATGCAACTGTCTTGAATATCCTCAGATGTCACAAATGGCACTACGTACCTGTGTTTTGGCAACTAAATCCTACTTTCTGTATCTCAGATGTATTAGTCAGCCCATAATATTTGCCTGCCTGAAGGCGCTTCTGTCAGTCAGCAAGTATAGCCTATTAGAAACATGTCTGTGTGAGGTGACAGCTTTTTGTGCCACTCCTATGCCTCCTTAGAAAGTGAAAAAGAAAGAAACACTGATGTTTTGCTAGGCTTCGGAAAGGCTGGGCCAAAGGTTTGGGTAAATCATGAGTGGGAATAGTTCTGACGTGTTTTGGAAAAGCCTTGTGCTGCTGTTCATTTACAGCAGTGGAGGTTCCTCAGAGATGATTCTTCAACTCTCCAATTCACCAGTCTACTGTAACACTGATATTACTGAGAGCTCCAGAGGAGACAGTTCTAGAAACTCAGTATTGCTGCTGGTGCTGCTTCCAAACTCAATCTCAAAAGATTAATACAGAAATCCTTCAAAGAATCATGAGCTTGATGGGAAGATTTTGAGCTTATAAGGAAGTTGTTCTTACTAGATAGAAAATTTCTCCCAAAATATGTTCCTGGGGCCTGTATTACCTAAGATTAAAATACAGATGACCACTGTCACATTCCAAGTTAATTTGTTCTTTCTTGGGAACATATCTAGACACAGAATAGGAATATAGATAACGGACTTCTAAGAAAGAATGGCTAAAACTAGGCCTATTCTTAACCTACCCCTCCCAATAACTGCATAGCTACTTAAAGGCTGAGTAAGTTGTTTGGACAGGCAGGAACCAGTCTGCAGGCAACAGGTTAGTTACCTGTGCTATAAACAATGAAAATTAAGATGGAGCTTTGGTAAATTCACTGGTATGCTAAAATGTTCCTATATCACCCATTGTTTCAAAATATGGTAATTCAATATTTTAATAAGTAGATCTTTGTCCTCCAACATCCCTTGCTCACTCTTACCTTCTTGGGGTTTCTTCTGCAAATATTACTACTGATAGGACTTTGCCCTTTCCCAATTTTCTTATGTTTCTCCAGCAGTAATATTTTTGCAGGTTTTATTTCACCGGAGCAAGTTACTGTGCTCTCAAGTGTAATAATGCTAATGATAACTGTGTAACTGAAGAAAGTCTGTCTGTACGTGGAACATATGAGTTGCAATACTTATGTGCTGAGTGTACAGGCTGTTCGGAGGCAGAAATTATGATCTCATTGAATTCCTGAGTTCTTGTCCAGCCTCACAGCTTTCTGGGAACCCAGTATGATATAGGCTTATACCTGTATCTCTTCAAAGACCTATATTCAGATCTTAACATATGCAACTCTGCACAAGCCAACCAGTGATAAGGTAGGAATTGTTTCCTCTTCTGTAAGAAGCTGTTGCTTGGAATGTTTGTTGGGGTATTTTTAATCCTTAGCTGCAAAACTTTGGACTACATCCACTCAATGTACATTAGATTACCACCTGAGAACATCTTGAGTTCAGAACTTACTTTTAGCTCCTCCTATGCTGCCACATCACTCTAGTTGTGCTCACACTTCTAATCATGTAGGTTTTTAGTAGAAAAATTCTCTAGGCGCCTGAATGCCCTAAATTACTTAATGTATGTAGCTAGGCATCAAGGTCTCTTGGCACTTTAAGCAAGGGAGAATGCCTATTTCATGCAAAGAGTGTAGGAAAAGTTCTAGGAAGTGTCCAGTGTTCACAATGCTTGTAGTTATATGTTTATTTCTGAGATGTCCATCACTCTTTCCAGATTGATTGCAATTGACCAATTCATTCAGAATTTATTAGGTAGGGACTGACAGTGTGATCACATAAGCTCTGTTTCCTTAGGAAAACAGATTAGATATTTAATAATTCCAGATGTGAACCTGAACAGAACCCCTATATCTTGGGGCTGAACATTCCTGGAACTTGGTAAAATTTGGATCCGCATCTGAGATTCACAGCCAGCTCACAGCTTTATAACCAGCTGAACGAAAACTCAGAGTTTGAATATTTCCTAATTTGGGGAACATTATTTCTTATGCCAAATGTGTGACTCAGAGCCATTTCTAGTTAATTCTGGGAGTGGAGAATGTTATCATTTCTTTCATGTCATCATGTGATGCCCAGATAGAAGCACAGAGCCTCTGCTTTGCCTGTAATTGATACATACAGAAATACTTTCTTTTTAAAGCCTCAAAGTAATATCAATGGAATCTAAAGAACAGATAAAGCTAGATCAATATTCTTAAATGTTGCTTACTACTGCTGACCTAAGCATATGCCAGCAGGATAACAAACCACTTGCTAATCCATCAAAAACTGAATTAAAGAAGCTTTTTGATTGCACAGCAAATACTCAGAAAGTTAAGATACAAGAAAAAACAGCTAGTCTATGAAAATGTTGCCCTTTCCTGTGGTACAAATGTATCACACAGCAAAGTGTGTCTCACTTCAACAATCCCTTACACACATACATGCAAACACCCCTCATTCACTCTAGTAACTTCTTGTTAACTCTAATTTAAAGTGGCACCCCAAAGCACACCTACACTGCGGCCACTGCAGTGACTGAAGCACTGTCTCAGCTAGCTCCAGTAAACTGCCTACCTATGTCCATCTTCTTGCAGTACTACTGAGCTTTGAACAAGCTAATTTACACGGCTTTTCAACAAGGAGGGAAGCTCAGGCTCCAGAAGCAAGACTGAGTGGAATTTAACACCAATGTCAAGACCTCGGGAGTCCAGGCTGGAGCTGGGGGCTGCAGTGCTACACCTTCAGTCACCTCCCTCCAGGGCACAGGTTCAGCAGATGTCTTGGAGCAGTCCTGCCGCAACCATGTGCACATGTGCAGACCTTCTCCCTACATGGCCCTGGCAGATACTTTCTCCTGCACTTCCTGCTGATCCCGCAGTTATCAAGGTACCCATGTGTTGGGTTTGCATGGCAAGGTTTTTGGTAGCAGGGAGGTCACAGGGGTGGCTTCTGTGAGAAGCTGCTAGAAGCTTCCCCTGTGTCCGACAGAGCCCATGCCAGCTGGCTCCAAGACAGACCTGCCGCTGGCCAAGGCAGAGCCCATCAGCAACAGCGGTAGCACCTCTGGGATAACAAATTTAAGAAGGAGGAAAAGTTACTGTGCAAAACCAATTGCAGCCAGAGAGAGTGAGAATATCTGAGAGCAACAACTCTGCAGGCACCAAGGTCAGTGAAGAAGGAGGGGGAGGAGGTGCGCCAGGTGCCAGAGCAGAGATTCCCCTGAAGCCTGTGGTGAAAACCATGGTGAGGCAGGCTGTCGCCCTGCAGCCCATGGAGGTTAATGGTGGAGCAGATAACCACCTGCAGCCCATGGAGGACCCCACGCCAGAGCAGGAGGATGCCTAAAGGAGGCTGTGACCCCGTGGAAAGCCCACGCTGGGGCAAGCACCTGGCAGGACCTCTGAACCCGTGGAGAGGAGTCCACACCAGAGCAGGTTTGATGACAGGACTGGTGACCCTGTGGCAGATGCTCGCTGGAGCAATCTGTTCCTGAAAGACCGCACCCCATGGAAGGAACTCACGCAGGAGCAGTTCATGAAGAACTGCAGCCCATGAGAAGGACCTGCGCTGGAGAAGTTCTTGGATGACTGTCTGCCATGGGAGGGACCCCATGCTGGAGCAGAAGAAGAGTGTGAGGGGTCCTCCCCCTGAGGAATAAGGAGCAGCAGAGATAGCGTGTGATGAACTGACCACAACCCGCATTCGGGGGGAGGAGGTAGAGAAATCATGAGTGAAGTTGAGCCCAGGAAGGTTTGGGTGGGGGAAGGTTTTATTTTTGGTTTTATTTCTTATTATCCTATTCTGATTTCATTGATAATAAACTAAACTAGTTTCCCCAAGTTGAGCCTGTTTTGCCTGTGACTGTAACTGGTGAGTGACCTTCCTGTCCTTATCTCAAGCCCTTTGTTAAATTTTCTCTCCCCTGTCCTGCTGAGAAGGGGGAGTGATAGGCTTTGGTGGGCACCAGGTGCCCAGCTAGGGTCAACCCACCACACCCATTTTTCCTGTCAGTCTGTCACTCTGTTTTCTCATCAGGTGTGTTCTGAGAGAAAAGAAAGACTTGAGCTTGAGTTTTGAAAGAAAATCTATGGATCTCCCCCATGGAAAGCCCATACTGGAGCAGGCTCCTGGCAGGACCCATGACCCTGTGGAGAGATCTCAGCTTTTCTACTGAGCATGAGGCAGATGGAATGGAATACCCTGTTGGTCAGTTTTGGATCACCTGTCCTGCCCACTCCTCCCCGCAGGTGGGACCCCTCTACACTTTTCCACTTCCAACCCTCCAACAGGGCAAATAACAAAGTTCGCTGCCCTTGGGTGTTATAGCAATAAATATAAGCAAGAGCCTCTCTGCATACCATTCCTTGGCATAAATTATAAACAATCAGGTCTTAATCACTCTGGAAGCGGATACTGTCAGAAAAATATGCCATTAATTTCAGAGAGTTCAGTTAGCTAGAAGAAGCTTAACTGAAAAGTAAAATTACTGAACAGAAAATTGGTTCTGTTTAACCTCAAACCAGGACAAGGGAGTCCTCTGATCTGAGGTACACAAGTAAAGAGCAGTGGAGAGGCAAGATTTAAAAAACATTTCTGACCGACTGGGAGGTGCGTACAGAGCTTTCTAAGCATAGACTGCCCTTAGCTCCTCAGTTCTCCACAAATTCTCCCTGAAATGTTCTCCAGGGCTTATAGAGCACTTCTTTTGTGACAAAAATTGAAGGTGTTTAATCCTTTATTAGATCGTCCCCTAAAATTCTTTTGCTAGCCTGAAAAGCTATTGACTTTATGAAAATCTTTTTGGATCCTTGAAGCATCCATTTGTGTGACAAATTGGAGTGAATCATTTTGCTTTTAAAGCACAAGCTAATTGGTACAGGAGGTCTCCTTGACTCTCCTGATTGCATTAGATGAGTCTGTAGGATGGAAGTGGCAGGAGCTAGATAGAGGAATTTTGTTCTGACGAATGGTTATACTTGAATAGGAATAAACTAAATATTTTTTGTGTAAAAACACAATTCATATTTTATGCTGTTCATCTTCCTATAAATGACATTCCGATATATGCATATAATAGCTTAATGGCAAGCCAATAGCATCAACCATCCCTAAACAGATGAACACTCGGTGAACTTAAACAGCTGAAACAGTCATCATACACACCCTTGACTGTGTCACCTTATACAGAAAAAACACATAATGCAATCATATAAGAACATTTTTACTTGACTGGGTTTATACAATCCATGGGAGAGTCACAGCTTAAACTTTTCTTTTTCACACATAAATATTTTAGTAAATGTTTTACAATGAAGTTGTGTGGGAGAAAAAATACTACTACTTGAGAACATCCATATAAGCTGATTTGGTCTTCATAGACTTTGCCACACAGCTATAATAAAGCACAAATTTACCTGAAACATGGAAGATGGCCAACCTTTTAAGGGAACGCATAGTTAAGTAATTGGTTTTGACTGTAAATGGACTCGGAGGACTGGAATAGCTCCTTCTGCAACTCTTACAGAAGCTAGTAGCTTTGCAAACATTTCTCGAGTGATTAGGCTGCTTCAGCATTTATATCTTGTTCATGTGATAAATTTTTCCAAGTCCTTTTTTATCTGATCCTAAACTCTATCACTGGTTGTCCTGACAGCTAGAGGATTTATGTATTTTCCATGCCGTTTCACATTAACATGCTTTTTAACTTCTGATGGAAGTGTAGTGTTCACTTTAAGCAGTTACCTATTCAAAGCACTAGTTCTTTTTAATTTCTGCTCCAAAATGCCCAGACATCCATATGTAACCATATGCACCTAGCAGAAACCCCTGATTCAAAGCATAGCTCTCTCGTCATGCAGCAGAAAGAGGCACCTGTCTTGGATGAGACAGACTATAAAAGTCTACTGGCTTAATCAGAAGAAATATAGCTTTATTATGCAACTGGCTCTTTCTGTTTTCTTTCTCATGGACAAGTGCATCTTTTGTTAGTGCAAGGTCAAGTGAAGTTGTACCAAAATGCAGAAAATAAAATGTACAAATCTTTCCTACTGGAGATTTCAAAATAAAAATAGGATATAAAATTTCAGCAAGCACTTGTAGTATCCCTGTGGATAGCATCACATGGATGCTGTTCTGTAGTTTTTTATAGCATGAAGTGTAAGAGTTATGGAATATGTATGCTTTTAGTAGCTTGTTCCCAGGAAGAGGCACTGTACAATAGAACTTTGAATTAACTAGAATAAAATAGCTTCAAGAAGTCATGCTTTAAAAAATATTTATGTCATTACTCTCCAAAATGCTCATGCATTGACTCATAGTATAAATACAATTAGCTACATGCACATATAAGTGTAGCATAAAAACCAAGGGTGCAAGTTTACCATTTTACCAACTTGTCTCTTTTACACTGGAGTAATAAACTAGACCTCACAGAAATGTTACTATTTTCAGTTAATAGTTCTGAAAAAAAAGAGCTGCTTTTTTTTTTTTTAATTAAAAGCAAGAGTGATTTTACCTAGCATAATAAAATGTAAAGGAAGCATTTGATATACATGATGACCATTCCAGTGCTGAGTTATTGAGACTCTTCCATACACAACTAAATTAAAGGTGTCTGAAGTTCTTGAAATCAGTATAACAAAAGGCCTACCCTATTGTTAAAATATTTTCAAAGATGCAATAGCCACGATAATTTGTGCTAAATCCACTGAATCAGCTCCACCTTTTCACTGTTTTCTCCCAGTCTCATCTTTTAACTGCTTATCTCTTTTTGTATGAGTTTGGATCATTTCTCTTTGAGGCAGTGACCGGTGGTTATTTCTGACCTCACTGACATTGGAATAACTCAGTTCTCTTCAGCAAGTTACTTTTGATTCACAGAGCTTTGAGCTCAGCCTTCTATATATTCTAGAAAGCACTCACAAAACTGCACTGAGTGAAAGAATGCTTTTTATAACCACATTCATATTTTTAAGGTAAGGGCTTGGGTTTTTTTAACCTGTATTGTCTTATACTAAACTCCGGCACGTTTTAGGGCAATTGTATAATCCTCTGATCAGTGACCAGACCCCTATTGGCATACATCCACACTGAAATGTGTGAAATGTCTGAAAAGAATCTGGTAACAGATGTCCCGACACTGTTTCTGAATTCTGCTTATGGTCAGGAGCTCAGCATCACTCTGAGCACCAATCACACCCAGCTGATAACAAACCCTCTGTAAATACGGAGATCGAACAAGGAGCAAGAGCCCTGCTTGAGAAAGAGGTCTTTCTTCTCCGGATAAGCAGCACCAGCAATGCTGAATGACAAAATTAACTCAGAAGGGAAGAAGCACCGGATGATTATGTCACAGGAAGAAGAGTCAGGAGCGCTGCGTCAGCTTCTGTAGGTAGGTGTCGTAGGTGTCATTACAGAGAGAGAAGTGAGGTCAGAGACGGCTGTGTCATAGCAGAGGATGACTAAGGTGAGTAGAGGAGGAGCTCCCCGATGCAGATGGCTCAGTGGGGAATGAGGACAGCAAGTTTTGATGGTTCTGTGGGGTGTTGCATCTTCTGCAAAAGAAAAAGCCTAGCAACGCCTCACAGAAGTCTATAGGAAATGAATGGAGGGAGGTGTGTTTGGCACGTGGGAGGTTATGTGAGGAGTTGTGGGGGAACAAGGAGAAAGGAGTCTAAGGCAGGCAATGTGAGTCACAGCACCCACCACAAAGAACGTGAAAAGGCAGTAAGCAAGCCTAAGACTACACATGAATATTCACAGGGAGGAGGTGGGAGAAAGAAGCTGAATGACTAAACTACAAGTGTTTAAGATTTGCCAAATACAGTGTGCTGTGCCTCAGCCTGAGGATTTTAATTTTTGTCATGAATTTCAACACCCAATACCTTAATCCATCAGCAACTTGCACAGCTGCATGATACTCATATAGGGCTGTCTAGAGCATGCCTGTGGAAGCATTTCCCCATTTTATTCAATGCACGGCACCTTTTGAGTGTTCTCCGGCATTATTCCCATCTGGTGTGTCTGGAATCAGGCTTGCTTACAACAGAGATGCAGCGGTTGGATGGCAAAGTGATCACATAAGAAAATGCATCTCTTGTAAAATGTTGAGTGGGCTGTGCCTACCAGGTACGTTCTCCCTCACCTGGCAAGAGGCCCTGAGTGGGCCCAATGGCTTAGAGGATCAAAAGTGGTTTTTAAAGTTTTGGGCCCTTTTGCCTTCCTGGTTGCTTGTTCATCACCCCATCCAGATGGGTAGAAGGTGAAAGCTGTTACAAGCTGACTGTTACTGTTCAAGAGGGTTTTGTGAAATGAGCTGGGGCATTCAGCCAAGCTCCAAGTGAAAATGTGTCAGCAGTGCAATTGACACCTGAGCTGTTAATCTTAGTTGCCAGTGACTGCAGTGGATTTTGCTTCATGGTGTTCTTTTTGCTGTAAAAAAATTGCTGCAGCACAAAAGATCTGTCTGCAGAAATCTACAGTTTTCACTGACTATTCTGTGATTCTGTGATTCTGTGACTCTCGAATCTCTATTCAAAATCAAAACTTAAAGAATAAACATCTCTATATGAATTGTATTTTTTCAATATGTAGAACAGAATCTCAATGTACTACTTGTTTTTACCAGCAAATAGAGAGAACCATGCCTCCCTAGCAGGTAACTTTACTGAAGTATGCATTCATTATTCTTAAATCACTTATTTAAAGCCTGGCACCCTGATCTTTAACAGAACAGGTGTAATGCCACAGTCCCAGCTGGAATCAGGAAGAAGTTGGATGCTTTTCTTTGTACGGGGCTCAGATGTACTCTACATGAGTTTGCTATGTGAAATGCTACTTAGAATAAGAACATGTCACAAGTAACTTGACAGCTACCATTCAGCACCGAACCTACGATGTAATGAAGAATCAGGCCAAATATTTCTGGACAGACCAATTTGGCATAATTCTTTTAAAACCTTCAAAAAGACAAAGAGAATTTTCAGAACAAAAAACTGATAACTGATAGGAGTGAAAGCAAGAGATGGTAGAACACCCTATTCCGTTCATTAAATTGATATATTTCTGTGGTATCATATATCACATGTTCCATGTAGACATAATTTTGGCCATTTTTTAAGTATATTGCCCTGGGCAGTCCTAATTTAAAGATTATCTCAATACTATAAGGTGTCCATACTTGCTTCATTGTATTTGTCAAGAACATTGTCAATGGGTTAAACTCACAAGCCAATCAATACATAAAAGATCACATATCTGTAATAATTAATATACAATGGAAATGTTGTAATTAAGCCAGCCAGCAGTAGATCACTCCTTTATTGATAACTTGCTATTAATAACCCTGTTAATAGCTCCAGCTGACAGAGAGACTGAGGTTTTCATAAAGTGAATCCATTTGCAGAAAGTTAGCAGCATTTATCTCAAATGCCATTAAATCAGATCAAGGCTGCAGAGCAGGTGAGCCCCACACATCACTTCTTTTCTTTCTGACAGTGCTTAGTGTCTCCTGTGCTGGCTGCACACCAGGGCTTCCCTCACATGGAAACCAGAGCGCTGGAGGGGACTGACACGCACTCAAATCTTACCCTGACAGGAATTTGGGATGCAGCCTAAGTGACCTCGGAGCTGGGACTCGTTCCCAGGTCGCTCAGTACAGGCACAGTCCCTGTTAGCTCTAACTTAGATTCTTTGGTTTCATCTTATTTTCCTCATTCTTCCACATGCTTTGCTCATTCATTAAGACATTTCCCCAAATTGTTTTTGGCATATTCATTGTCCCTTGTGGTAATCTGCTCTAACATTTTATTTGTTCAACAGTTCAGACTCGACTGCATGTTGCCATTTGATACAAGAGGGGATATAGATGGGTTCTTTCTCTTGTATGCGTGAGCCTAATAGCTGCTCTTTCATGTGGATTCCTCTGAGATTTGCTCTGCTTTTTCAAGAGTAAATCACACTCTCTGCATAATGATCATGGCTGTCTATTTGGAGTATTTCAGCACGATTCCAAAATCTGCTTGTTGTATGTTGCTGAGTTCTCAGTCCTGCCATTCAGTTCCTTACCCTTCTTTCTCTAACTCAAAGTGTCCCTCCCCTCCTGCGTCCACCCCATTTTTTGACCTCCACATTGCAGAATTTTCTAAACCCTTATCAGATGGGGACATTTGTGAGCTGAGAATGTCTTACTCTGTACCATGTACAAAATACACACTGTTGTTTGTTCCACCAAGGGAATTAATTCAGAAAGCCAGTGCGAGCTTGCTACCAGGGTGGATCTTAGAATAGTATTTTCTTTTCAGTAGAAATCTCATCAATGCTGCCCAGAGAGGTTGTGGAGTCTCCCACTCTGGAGACATTCAAAACCCACCTGGACGCTGTCCTGTGCAACCTGTTGTAGGTGACCCTGCTCTGGCGGGGGGGTTGGACTAGATGATCTCCAGACGTCCCTTCCAACTCTGACCATTCTGTGATTCTGTGATTCAGCAAAATCTTAGCCAATCTGTTTATATTTACCATAAATCTTAGTTAGGTTCTTTTTTATTATTGGTAAAACCTATGTCAATATGATTTTCACACTCTCCAAAAAAAATATATTGCAGAAATACGCAAAGTAGAACTTGGGCAACATATTGCCCAGTGCAATTTGCAAGGCAGAAATATTGTAATTATACACACACCCATACAGACATACACACACACAAAGAGGCACACTACCTAAAACTAATTACAAAGGAGTGTTATTGACTCCATGAACTCTGGACTGAGAATAGCTGACACAGAAGGAAATGAGGCATAAAAAGTTCTCTGGTAGGACTCCAGTATTGCAAACAGAGCTACTGGTGTCTCCTCCCTGATTCCCCAAAAGGTGACTGCTTTCTTCCAGATTATTTTAATGAATGGCAACAGCACATACCTTGCTGGATTGCTCTTAGGCATCAGCTTGCTGTATTGTCACAGAGGTTACACTCAAACATCAGGACTCCCTGAGGAGGTCTATTGCCTGGTTTCATCAGAACTCCCTCTACAGCTTCACCTCTTTAAGGAAGACACGATTTATAGACATGTGCTCACAAGGCCTCAGACCCCACTGAAAGAAATGAGGTACAACAGCAAACCACTAGTAACTCAGATATTCTGATAGCACACTCAGATTGCAATATGAAGAGATAAGGAATACAAGATGAATGACTGGTGGGTAAGACCCTACAATCTTCAGGGTCCTCCAAGACTAGGAGACTCTGAAGACATGTCTGAACTCTCAAATGAAGATATTATGTTTGCTAACATGAAAGCAGTCCAAATAAGAATATATTTCTATTGATTTTCCTGCCTTACGGGATCTGTACTTAAAATGTTCAGCCCATTCAAAAGACCAGAGTCAGACTTTGTCTAATACTTGAAAGGTGAGAGTTAAAAAAAAAAAAAAGGCAAAAAAGAAAAAAGGGGAAACATCTGTGGAATTTCTAAAGACTTCTGCAAAACATGACTGGGTGGTTTATTGGTAAAAAACTTACCTACTCAAAAATTAGCAAAAAGAGGTTTTCAATGAAAGCTAGGACAAACAAAAATAAATATGAAAATGAACTGCCAGCATATGAAGAAAAAAAAAATAGACAGCAAGTGCTGTCTTGGATTTCTCACTCCTTTCCTGCTTCTTCCAATAGCATTTTACATTTGCTTCAGCAAACACAAGATTCACCAGTTCCATCTAATATACATTGGAGAAATCACCTGGCTAGAGCAAAATGTTTTTCAATAAGACTCTTGGGACAGCACTTAGGACCCTCCAGAGCTCAGTGCCAACACTGTGTGTTACCATCCTGGTTTCCAAGTGGCCTACCAAGAGGAATTGTTTATTCACTGCAGCTCTGAACCATTTCTTGGCTATTGAGTTAAATCTCCCTCATCATTTAATTTAAACTCCTATTGTTTGCAGTTCTCAGTGTTCTAAATGTTCTCAGTGTTTGCAGGTTTGGCACTGTTTGTACTGATTGCACTTTAAGGACAATAAAGTCATGTTTTGTGAAACTACACAGCACTTTAATTTTTGCCTATTAGCTAAAGCCCTGCTGGGGTATCCAGAAACCACGCACAGCAAATACCTACCCAATGGAAGACAAGCCGTTCACTCCTGCAGTCCCAGGTGCTGAAATTGTCTTGTGCCTTTCAGTCTACAGATCCACAATACTTAGAATTCATGAGAGCACACAGACCGTGTGTCAGGTATCCTATTGACTGATACCCTCTTCTACAGCCAAAAATATCCTCAGAGCACAGCAAAAAAACCAAAAATTCCCACCCTTCCTCAAAGCAGGTGAAAAAGATGTTCTTCATGCTGTGTCCTGGCAACCGAAACAGTGCTCAGGATGTCTTGCTGGCTTCTGTTTCCCTGCTTGCAAATCTTTGGCAGCTTTTCCTTCCCTTATTCTCACAGCTGTTGTGTAGAAAACAAACAGTAATCATTTGAAGCTGGTGTTATTTAGCTATCTGAAGGCTAATGTCTGCCATCTACTTCTGAATTTCTCAAAGGTACACTCCACTCTCATGCCACCTCTCCCTAGACTGTAGATGGAAGCAATACTTTCCTAAGAAAAACATCCTCGGTAAGAAGTTCTTCACCTACAGTGGTAGATAGTAAAGAGGGTTTCCCAGATACAGAAAAGAATGATGATGTCAATTGTGTTCACATGTTTACCCACCCTGTTCTCACTGGGTTCCTAGAAAGTCCACTGTCGTACTATTAGTATTCATGTTGATAAATCTACTAAGGTATCTGGTCTTACAGAATAACAGAAATCCTTCTTTCTGCACTCCATGGAAAGCAAAAGTTACGTCCTTTCATCTCCTCTCACAGAATGAGGAACAGTAGTCATGCAGAGCCATCAAGAATTCCCTGAGGACTTGTAAACTTTAGAGCCTTTTTAGTAATGCTGTACATGCTCATCTGAACAGGCCCTTGATTAGCATCTAGGGCTGCAAGTCTCCACATAGAGAATTCATGTTTCAATAGTGAATGGAGATGCTGCAGTTACCCAGCATACCTGATGACAAAGTTGAGAATGTAGACAGTTTACTCTTGAATGTTGATTTTTTTAGGGATACTTAACAAGAAGAAAAAAAAAGGGTTCCAGAAAGAAGTGGATAATGACTATATAAGAGAAGAATTATGGAACTTTGTGAAGGGTTTTACCATCCTCCTCTTGGTTAATTTCCCCTAGCTATTACACTGTGTACCTCGGGAGCAATTCCGCAGGACTGAGAGCAAGAAGTATAGAATATATCCACTCCTAATGCTGAATTCATACTTTGGAAGAATTAATACCATGAGGAAGCAATGGCCCATAGTGAATGATAGCCAGGTACTTCCCTAAAACAACTGTTTCATGACAATTTGTTCAAAATTGTTACCTCGAAGAATCTCTTTAAGACATAAATCTCTGTGCTGTCAATTTTGAGAATAGAGCCTGAATTACAACTGCGAGTAAAACTACATCGTTTTCAGCAAGTACCCACAGGCACTTCTTTGTACCTTGTGTAGGCTGCTAAAGCTTGATTCAGTGGTCTAAACACAAGCATCCAGTGGCACTTGAGATATCCAAGGTAGTCCTGCTTCAACTCCTGCATGGTCTGCCAGATCAGATTGAGATGGGACTTCCACAGATCCGGTGTCCTCCAGCCCCGTGCAGATACCTCAGGTCAAAGGGCACTATCATCGCCTATGTTTAGGCAATTGAGTCAGACTCCTAGGTTTAGAAAAAGAAGATACATAACACAAATGGGTCAGATCTTTTTATTTAGTCTGGTATTTGTAATTTAAATGTAAATAGCTACATAAGGAAATAGGGTAGAGGGGAAACACGTTCAGAATCTGTATTGTGTTTAATTTGTCAAAAAAGCACTAAAAGCACACTGCTTACCATTAAATAAAGAGCCATTAACAGTAGAAATTATGATGCCAATAAGGTATCATTAAGCCTGAAGACTATTTCTGCTGTTACTGAAGTGAGTGTCAAGAACCACCTTTGCCCTGAAAGGCCACCTGCTTTCAGTTTTTGACTGTTTTAATCCTTCTAGAACATGCCAGAGTAGTGCTCCCTGAGAATAAAACATTTGCTTCATTTCAGCCTAAAGGTGAGGCTGAAACCATTTGTTTTTAAACCTCATGCTGTCATCTATAATTAATGGTATGACCCTGACTACAGAGCTTGAAAGGAGTATATACATTTTCAGCTGCAGTTCTGGGGTTTTTTTGTTTGGCAACTAGCCAGTTCCTTAAGCTTTTATCTTTGAATACAAAAGGTTATTTCTAGAGATTGAGTGCCTGGTTTATTTTCAGTATTTTTATTGTTTTCATCTGCTATGATCAGCAATGAATGGACTTTTGCTCTTTCAAGCTGTTTGTTAAGCCAACGTCTCCCATATCAGAGTAGGGAGATTAATTTTTCTTTACCGAGAATATATGCCAGCAGCACTTCTGCCATCTTACAATTTTTCTTTTAAATATTAGTCTGGCAAAGCATTGCCATTTTGCCAGAAATGCAACAGGCCATTTTTTTCATGGTAGGTGTACCAGCACACCAAAACAATAGCCTTGTCACTCTGAAAGTCACAGATCTAAAGGAAATTAGGGCCTTGTAGCATACGGTAAATATGAGCTATACAATTAAAGTAACACTTGGTGTTTGGAAGGAATTACACTGCAATTAGATTATTGTAATATGTGTTTGAACACGCTGAACTGTGTTGAAAAAAAGCACATGGGGCACGAGCCTATGCTCATGGAAGTCACTGGAAGTTTTGCTACCTGCTTCCCTGCAAGGCAGAATTTGTCTTGACTATGAGACTTATGTACAAGTTTGAACTTGTCCAGGCAATATTGCAGTATTTCTCAACATCAGCATTCTTACAAGTGGAGCAGGACTCCTCAATACTCGCAGATGCTAAGCTACTAATACAAGAAACTATTTTTCATGTATGGTTCATTCTTCTCCCTCCATAAACCTAGATGTCACGAAGGTGAAAGCCATGGACTTGTGGTTTTCAGAACTGCATGTGTTGCTGTTCCCTGTGCCCTGCTAGTAGACCAGTGACTTAAAAGAGCAGGAACAAGTTCAGAACACAGTTACTTGACTGAAGTAACAGCACACACAGTCAGGATCACATTTCCCCGAGCACGCTCTTTTCCCCCAGCTCCAAAACAATAGCACCACCAGCTACAAATACATGGGAAACAAGACACAAGTTACAGGCAAAATGAACTTCTTGTATTCATTTTCAGCTGGAAAACTCCATTAAAATTTTGAGATACAATCCATCAGTTTCTAAGGAACACAAATTTATGTAGGATACCAGAAAGGACCTTGTTTTCCCACGAGGAAGAACACACGGGAGATGTGTGGTTTGAATTTGACACCTGTATCAAAGCCCTAGAATTGTAATCCCAGACAAAATGCTGAGGCCTTAGTGAAAGTGAAATACCTGCTTGGTTTTAGACTCATCTTGCATCTTGCATGTAATAAGATGAATCAGATTGCAGAGAGGAAGAAACAGTTTTGGTTTTTTTCATCTCTATGCATGCCGGTCACTATATTTCTACAGGAAGTCACACAGATCACAGTAAGACAGCAGAAGCACTTTCACAGACCCCTGTTATGCCATGCTGGCTTTTCTTCCAAAGTTCCTTCCAAATCAGCGATTTCCCTTTTCCTTCTGTAAATACAGAGCAACAGACCAACCATTTTCCTTCACAAAGAAGCTGAAAGTGATTGCTGTCTCGTCTTCACCTATCGCTAAGGAAGGTCTTGTCCCTATTACAACAAAAATTCAGTTGAGAATCATGAGCTTTCACAGCTGTATCCCAGCAGATATATGACACTAGTATAAACTTTTTAATGCATTTCATGAGCGAAGAAAAACTAAGTTTTCATTTATTAAAATAAAGATACAGTAAGGGTGATCTTAAATGTCATGCTTGGGTCTTTACAAATGCTCTTAATTTGACAGAAATAAATTAATGTAATTCTCTAATTTTCATGTAGCCCAAGGGCCTTTCAACTCTCAACAAAGCTCGAAAAAATATACCAAAAAATTGCTATTATTATCTCAGTTGCCCTAGGGAAAAGAAATTAAAGGGGAGGTAATTAGTTATTATACATATGTGCATGTAGTTAGATATTTAGTATGATATGTAAACCCTGTCTGCTAATTCTATTGGAAAACAAGGCAGTATTCAAAGATGAACATGTAAGGCCAGAAGTTCCACACATTTTTCTTCTCACTTATAGATCATGGTTTTGGTGTGTTTTGAAGGTAAAGACTCAGTATAGTTTCCTAGTGTTTTAGGCAAGATTACCCCAGAACATCACTAAATATCAACATAGTTGTATTTTCTTAAGTATATTAGGAATTTGTTCATGGAATCACTGTCTTTTTATGATTATTAAGACAATAAGATAGGAAAGAAATAAAATATTTTGGCCTATGGAACAGAAAACATATTAAGTGGAATGCATTTTCTCTCTCTTGCATGGAAAAAACTTTCTACTTTGAACACCAACACCTATGTAGTGAAGGTCAAGCATGAAGCATGAGCCAAACAATAGCATTGTTCTGTTACTTGTAAAATCATTTAAATCCAAAATTTCAGATAGGACTCTTTTCAATTATACACTGGGGACAAAAATCATGTAAAGTTGGAAGCTGGAACTCCTATATGAAGAAAAAGATAGAAAGAAAATAAAATATGTTACCAACACCTATTTCATATTTCAAAACACCAGGATTTAGAAGTCTGTTCATTAAATTGCTGTCACACGTTCATTTCTAGGTGTTCTTATTAAACGTTCATAATTTGTATGTGCAGAAAACAGACTTAATGATTTCCCAGGTCTGTACAAATTGATTTGGAGAGGAGCATCTAGTCAATGAAACCAGTGTATTTTGCCAAGTATTTGGTAGTCAACTTTGAACTGGTTACTTTGACCTCAGTAAATGATGATGAACTTTGTAAGAGAGCATAATCTGCTGGACCCACTCAAACCAGAGCATGTTTTGGTGGTCAAATCTTCAGGCTAGCTCTCCTGTTCTCTTCAACACATTAGATTTGCCAGCTGCTAATGTTCATTAAAACCTTTTTTCAAAACAGACAAGAGAGTAATCCACAGTGTTATGGAAACGGCGGCCCTGACTGCCTTTCCAATGACTTATGCTTCTGCTTTCTGAATCAATGGGAACATTTTACAGGCTTAAGCAGCACAGATTCAAGCTCAGGCTCATTCTATTCAAAAAACCCCTAATCTGCTCATGCTCTTCCCAAGATATTTTTTTGCTCTTTCCAGAGATGTTGTGAAGAGGGAACAAACGGACAAGAGAGACATCTGTGCATGAAAGAGAAGGGGTATCAGAGAAGAATGGAGGAAGACAAAAAGTTAAGGGAGGGGGGTGAAGAAACAAAGAAGAAAATAGCATAAATTTAAAGTAATATGTGTGATTTTCATTTGCCTAATTGTACATTGATTTATTGCTGTCGACTAAATAAGCAATTGGAAGAACATATATATTTCCTTCTAAAAAATTTAAAACTCTTTTGAAATTTTTTTCTGACATGCCCTTGTTAGATTTCCTCTTTTTTTCCCTAATCAGGCTGAAAGTGCTTGGATGAGGGACAGGGTTCGAGTAAGCAGGTTGTAATTACTCCACTAGATTAATTTTCCTATAGATCGAGCCTTTTCTCAGCAGAATGAAATATAGTTATGATATCTCATCACAGTCTCTATCCATATCACAATGAATAATCTCATTATACTCTGTACCCAATTTCCTCTCATGACAGATCCTCAGCTTATGCCAGTTGGCATAATTCTGTTGAAGGATCAGACCTATGTCTATATTAGATTTGTAAATATCCTATAGAAGAACTAGCTATAGATTTATAGCATCTTGAAATAGGTATTATAAATTTAAAACATTAAAAAATGTATCACATTTAATTGTAATCTCACATATATCACAGCACTGTAACTTCTGTGACTCCATGTAAGTAATTTTTGATTAGCACCAATCCAAATTGAATGCAAATCAGACCAGCACATGATCAGCACTTGCAGATATGTGGGAATTTAGCTGTATTGGTCATTTTTCTGCCATGGTCAAACTTATGTTTTGCACACACAGCATGTTGTACATTTAAATTTGAGGATCTCAGTGCACTTTATGAAGACTAATGGACAATACTTCACAACAAGTCTATCAAGTAAGGATTACTGCTACTGTTATTTGTCATCTATGGAAGGTTACAGTGGATTTGGGCCTATTGATTGATGTGATATATTGCTTTCTCTCTTGAGCTCAGAAATGGAATGGGTGTCTTTGTTGCCAGTAGATGCAGTTTAAGTAGCAGTAAAAAGGCATTCCGTATTTTCATGATTCTCCTTTCTATATTTAAGCAACAAACGTTGGTAGTGTGTCCCTTCCTATCACACGAATAGATGAGAAACAGCCCCAAAGAAATACAGTCTAGGAATTGGTTTTTAATGTCTTTCTTTTAGGTCTAGCTTCCACCATCCCTATCCATGATACCTGCATTCTTCCCTTATTTTTCTGTTACCTCCCACATGGTATCCAGAGCATCTAAAGATGCCTTAGCAGCAGCACAAGGCTGTGACTTCTCCCTGGCTACCAACAGCACCATTCACATAAGAATCACAGCCCTTGTCAGCCTGAAGACAAGAAGACAAAGTAATTTTCTAACCACACTCACTTATGGATTATGTACTGGTTTGCCACTGAGGCATTAAGCTCCGTAACACGTCTATATTAAATGGACAGTGACAGAAGTGCAGGACCAAAGCTTGCACTAAGGCTCACTGTGGAAACATCATCTGTCAGCTGTGAGCAGAATCTTCTGTTTCCCTTTAAGCATGATGATTTCAGTTGGGCTGGTGCGCACGCCAAAGACAGCAGCTTTTGAAAATGCGACAGTATCTCCTTCACAGCTCTTTCCTTTGTAAATGAATAGATTCACCACATCATTAAAAGCTACCACTTCAGTAAGGGAAGGGATGACAAGTCAGTTCAACTTATATCATCGCTATAGCACAAGTATTAGCCTGGCCCTCTGCTCAGAGCCATCTTAAGGTGCCAGCTAACACCCAAGCCCACCCACAGTGACTAATGGTGCAACACATGCATGGTGTGATGAGGCTCCGCGTGGTGATTTCTTGCAATGGAGAATCACTCCTCATATATGCATGGAGCTTGTAACAAACCTGGCACCCTATGGGTTTGCAAATGCAAAACTGTCACGGAAATGCGCAGATTTCTCTCCGTGCAGTATCAAGAATATTTTTAAACTCTGTGGTGAGTTGACCACAGCCAGCAACTAAGCCCCACACAGCCACTTGTTCACTCCTCCTTTTCCCCAGTGGGGTGAGGGAGAGAACAGGAAGAACAAAAGGAAGAAAGCTTGTGGGTTGAGATGAAGAAACAAGTGAAGGAAAGAGGGGAAAAAATAAGTGATGCAAAGGCAATCACCTTCCTCCAGTAGATAGATGCTCAGCCAGTTGCTGAGCAATGGCTGCCTCCCACACCAACCACCCTCCTCTCCCCATTTTTTGTTGCTGAGCATGAGGTTATATAGTATGGAGTATTCCTTTGGTCAGTTCAGATCAGCTTCCCTGGCTGTGTTCCCTCCCAATTCGTGTACATCCCCAGCTGACTTGCTGCGAGGGCAGAGTGGAAAAAAGAAAAAGTCTTGATGCTGTGCAAGTACTGCTCAGCAACAGCTAAAATGCTGGTGTGTTATCCACGCTTTTTAGTCACAAATCCGAAACACAACACCATATGGGCTGTTGTTAAGAAAACTAACTCCATCCCAGCCAGAGTCAGCACACCACGCTATTAAAAAAAAAATATATATGTGTGCAATAAATTACGAATAACAAAAGAAGAAGATAGTCTGCAATTTGTTTCTTCATCCTTGCCCAAGGTAGCAGTCCATCCACCTAATCACCACCTGCACTAGGTCTCAAAGTAGATTTTTTCTGTGCTAACAACTCCACCCACTTAGACTGTTGATCCTCTCTTAATTTTCCACTATCTCCCTCCATGCCTTGAACTTTCGTTCTCTTTTGAGTAACAGCCTGAAAAGTTCTTCATCCTTGTTTTGGTAGAGATCTGGGTCCTACTATTACTAACAATGCTGGAATAAATCGAATGAGAAGAACTGACAGTAAGTCAAACCCCATTTACTTCAGTAAAATTACTCCCACTGTCATGTACTACTGTCAGTCAGACTCGACTCTGGCCCCACATCATTAACTTTTCTGGAATTTTAAACTTTAAGAAGTCACTTACTGGTAATCAGGAATTCTCATTAACTTGACTTTGACTGTGAAAAACAGAAATATTGAATTTTATACTTAATTACCAAATATTAAAAATCATTGTATATGCGGTTCTTCAGTTAAACGTTTTTCTAGATTAACTTATTTTCTTAGTCCTCTTCAAATACTTCTTTTTAGTTTATTACATGAAAGTACACAAATATTAGGGAAAGAAATTTAGTATTTTATACCAATGTACTCTTTTATAGGACAAATTTATTTTCAGTTTGTAGACAAGTCAGTTTCAACAAATTCCCAATTTCCAGATGTTTATACTACCTATGCTATATTTTGCCAGTAAGAAGTAGTAAAGTTTTCTTTTTATGAAAAAAGGGCAACAAATGTGTTATTTCTGGTAATAAATATATGGTTTACATAGTCAACAGTCATTGAATCCTCGAAAAGGACTCAGCCTCAGTATTTCAAGACATCATGGCAGGGGTGTTGCATTTGCAGGGAGTGCAAAAGCATCAAATACAACAATTGAGGGAGTTGTGAGTGTGACTTCAGAACTGGATTTGACAATAAGAGTTGTGGAGTTGTAGTTTTGAAATTCTGCCTCCTTTAACACATTTTCCACTTTGTTGGTGGACATTCAGCACATACACTACAGACTGGAAAGGAAACATGTATGTTAAATCTTTAATGGTGGTCTACTGAGAGAGAAATACTTTGGGAAAGGAAGCCCTTTCCTCAAAGTGTTGAAATGACAATATCTAAGAGATCCACTGAGCTAGACAAAAGTTAAAGCAAAGTTCAAAACTGGACAGGAAAGAAAAATTAATGGGTAGATTTTTCTAACAAAAAACAGATTTAATTGAAGTACCATTTAAGGTCACAGGGGGAAAGCTAGTCCACAAGGAATTCACAAGGGAACAAACAAAATCATAAGTGATTTTGTGATAAGAAACCATGGCCATATTTTTATGGTAAATATCTTTACAGCAGAGACTCACATCACAAGCTGAGTGTGAGGTGAGAACTTGTGTGCTTAAAACACTTTAATAGTGACACCATTTCAATTGTATGTCTGGCTGTCAGAGGGGATTACCCGGAGGCAATACTTAGCTTCTCATAGTTTCACCGCAGATTTTAAAGTCATCTACCAGTTTGGAGAATGAAACTAACAGTCTAAGGAACATGCAAGACGAGTAATCCAATGAATGTACTGCTTCTTTGAGTGGTTTAATTTGGTAAGTGTATCGTAAAAACACCATCTGCCTCATGTCCTAGAAGCAACACAGGAAGAAGAATACTTAATTTGGTGATCCATCTATGGCTCAAGTGTCAGGCAGGTTTATAAACTCATGTAGAGCTGCCTTCATACACGCTGAAACCACTGAGTACTTCTCAGATAATTCCTTTTTAATTCAGATAGAAAATTTCAACAAAAAAATCCTCTAAATTTTCCTCAAAAAAAACTGAGTTCAAACATGACAACATGACATATACACCAATCAGCTGATGTCTTGTTTCCTACTCTCAGCTTGTATATGAAGAAAAGATAACATCTGAAGCCAGGCCACACATACTGAATGATTAAAATTACTTCACTTTTTTCAGTTATGAAATGTAAAACGTGGCCCGTACTCCAGAAGCATTTGCAAGTATCACATACGTCTCTGATGCTACCAGAAGCCTTCAGACGTGTACCACCCCCTAAACTTTGGAAAAGCTGATGACAGTAAAACAACATTAATGCAGTTAATGGCATTTCCTTGTATCATTTGCTATTAGCATTTGATCAATGTTCTGGATGTGAAGGAGGACCTCCTTTAAAAATTTTGACCATATTACAGATATTCTTTAGCTTCTGCATGAGATATAATACCAGATGTAACTTACCAGATGGTCCAAACAACTTTCCCACCATGTCAAACTATTTTATCTGTACTATCCCAAATGTGCATTTCTGAGGAGAAGGGAAGGAGGGGCCTGTGGTCCCCTGTGAACGCTGTCTCATGTTACACACGTGTTCTAAAATCTCTTGATTTGTTTGCTAGTCAGGCTTCTCTCCTTCAGAACAGCTTCAGATTGCCTTGGGACCGAAGCTGTATCCACCCTTAGCCTCTCATTGACTTTCAGAACAAATGGCATCAATTGGTTTTCTATTGTTGTAGGCATCCCTGGTGTACACAACCAGAAATAAGCAAGGAAAAAAGCCAGCACTTTAATCAGTAAAAATTGCTTCTGTCTGCTGTTGACAATGTCTGGACTTTCTAGATTAAGGACTTCTTGAATATGGTAACTCACGTCTTCTCTCCCATCTTCTACTGATAATATTTGCAAGTCAATCTTGATGCATGATAAGACAGAAGCACTGAAAATTTGACTTACTTGTCCAGCGTATTAGTTTGTGTTCAGATAAATAGGAAATTAAATTCCATAGAGCTGTCAAGTTCGTAAATTCTACCAATAAAATAACTGAATGTTTCCTGAATCCACTTAAGTTTGAATATGATTGATTAACTATTTTTCTGACCCCTTCTCTTTGCCATTTCCTTAGTTTTGTGGGAGGACAATCAGCTAAGATTTTGAGGAGAAAAAAAATGCTGCTTTTGCAGTTCTGTTAACCTTTTCTGTATATTCCCTCAAAAGAGATGCCCTTTGTGAATTCACCAGAGGCTTCATGACCCCAGAGAAGGAGGGATAGTACCTGATTTATGGAAGTCTAGAGAAATCATGTGTGTGGGATTTTGCACATTAACGAATGCCATTTTTCTGAGTTCTAACTCAAATGCTCTTTTTTACAACATGAGGAATTCGGAGGACTGCCAAGCAGCAGAGGACTTCTGAAAGGTTATGCTCTCAAGGGCAAGAGACAATCTCAGGGACCAGGCAGTAGAGTAACTCTTTGTGCCAAAAAATGTATGTTCACACACCCCACAGGAATGGAAAGCAACAAGGTTTGAGGCAAGGAACTGCTTGTTTGAAAGTGGAAGCAGGCTTCCGGTTTGTCATCACCATCCTCAGAAAAGTGGATATGACATTCCAGGTGAGGGTGTTTATTAGTGCTTCCCATACCTAGACAACATGTCTTAAGACAGTGACTTTTGTTTAAACGTATGTTTATTTCTATTATCTTAATTCAACCCTTTACAAGCTAACAGGTTTCTTCTCAATAGTTCCAGGTTTTGTTGCTGTTACCATTTAATTTGTACAATGGAGCTATAGGGAAACCAATGGTGCTCTGGAGATGCAGCTAAATTCTGGAAATGTCATTTAAAAGTTTGGTATTTTGGGTTTCAGACCATTTGCAAAGCTGAAGTGATTCTTGTGTTAAATGTGGGTGAGGATCCATGTTTGAATCATTTGAGTAAGATTCTTACATGACCAAGTAGTCTAAAGTACTTTCTAACTCTCCTATTGACTACTATGGGATTTTTATGACCGTAAGCAATTCAGCTTAGGAATCCAGATGGAAAGAACTTTTTCTTGCTTTTTTAGGGACACAGTTTCGTCACAGTTTTCACAATATGTAGGGAATCTAGTCTGGGGCCACTTAGAGAAGAGCAATGCATTTTGGGTGGAATTTTCCAAGAAGGCTAACTCCCAGAATATTTTATTGCAAGGTTCACAGTAAAAGACATTTTTTTCCAAAGTCCCAGCTGCTGGAATGGAGAATTATAGGAATGTGTAAGAATCTCACCTTTCATTTTAAACAAGGGACTTCCTAGAAATCATGATTACAAAAAAATTGTGAAACTGGAACCATGTTACTTGACAGGACTTGCAAAAACAGAAGGAAATGCTAAGAATAAGGCATTCATTTGTTTAAATCCTAAGCTATTTAATCCTCCCTATTACTTTTGTAAGAGTGACTCATGATTTTCAACTTACACAATTAGTAAAACTTATTTTCAAAACTAGAGTTTTGAATATCAGAAGTTACCTAGGCAGTGCATTTATACACATTCAGTCTCAACTGTTATTTTTGTCTTGGGGTTACCTTGGCAAAATTCCTCCTTTTGCTATTAATTTACATGGGAGATTTGTATCTAGATTTTCCAGACTAGTCTGAAAACACTGAGGCCTTAGGACACTCCTGTGCAGTTTTGTCACTTTATTCCCTTTTAACCCCTCAGTGTTCCATCCAAGTAGTTACCTATGGGAAGAGTCACAGATCAAAGGGTCATTGTACTCTGAGAAAGCCGACACCCTTTGATCACTTGAGAGTTAGTTTTCTCAGGAAGGCTGGCCATCCTCTCCTTCTCCCACGTTCCCCCTCACATGCAGTTTAATAATAATAATATATATTTNGTGCATCTGCATCTGCCACCTTCCTCAAATGACTTGCAGAACCACATCTGCTCAGTATGAACTAGCCACCTCTGAGTCTCTCTGCCTGTCCATTTCTTCCTACTGTATGTTCTCATCCTTGCTCTCTGACTATATCCCACACACGCCACTGCCTCTTCCATTTGCTTCCCTTCTTCATCTTCCTGTTTTCTGTATCTGTTCTAAGCTGCCATCTTTTTTCCACTCCTTATTTATTCTCATGAAAAGAAAAATGCTGAGCAAGAAGGCAGCTTCACATTCGGTACTTGTAGATAAGGATAGAGAGATTAAGTGATTTGCCCAAGGCCACACAGAAATTCTGTGGCAGAAAGGTGAATTGATTTTAGGTCTCTATGACTCAACAGACTCACAAAAGAAGTCTTATTTGAAGGATATATTTTAAACATCAAATCAAAGTTCGAGTCCAAATGAAAACAGCTCCAATTACAGGGCTGCTTTTATCTGCTAATTTCATCTTAGCGCTATTAGGCACATGGGCTGTGTCTAGACTTACCAGGTGGGGCATGCCACAGTGCCTGTCTGACTCATATGCCTGGCTTTTCTTTCCTTCAGTCTCCTTTACAACATGGTTGAGGCACACACCCAGGCCTGTGAGCCGAGGGGTGTAATGTAGATGTAATCATATAGGGGTGAGTGTCAAAGCTCAAGCTGTCCAAGAACTGTCTCTGAAAAGTACAAAGTTCTCAAGGATTTGGTCTGTGTCAATCTAATCATTGACATATGACCAAAACTTTTTTTTAACCAAGAAATTATTTTTTGAAACATTATGGTTCATTTGTGGTAAGACAAACCACCAGTTTAACTGAGGTTTCATTGGTATGGCCTTTAGGTAGGGTGGAGGTGTTTGCTTGTATCAAATTTTTTAATGTAGTGATAAACAAAGCTGTTTACTTAAGCCCCTCAAAACAAGAGTCTAATGTTGCTTTCTGCTATACTCCAAGCCATAATGTCATTATCCTTGGCACAGAGCTACTAGAAAATTTTGTCAGCCTGTCCACAAAAATTAGCTCTGCAATACCATCGAATTCTAGGGGCTAAGCCAGTGCTTTAGCCTGACACAGGGTATCTCTGTTCTTGCAGCCACCAGAGAAAGTTTTCTTAGAAAAACAAAAACAACAACACAAGTTTATGATTCACTTTCAGACTTTGTTCACCTAAATGACTTGTTTGTGCACTGTGGAAGGAAAACAAGAGATTCCAGAAACTTGCATACACAGCACGTCCTTGTTTATGCCTTTTAACTATGTAATAAATGCACACATAAATATGTAAGGGAAGGGCTGGGCGATCTTTCAGTGAGGCTTTTCAAGTTAATGTCTTCTACACTGAAGAAGCACAGACTGCTATATATGAAGGTTTAGTATCTGAATTTAATATTAAACTGTGCAACAGAGGGGAAATGTTGTGGGGTTTTTTTGAGTTCTGTTTTTATTTTTAAATCCTGAAACCTGATCCAAGCTGAAAGCATTACTGCAACTTTGAGTGGGTTCAGGAAAAAGAATAGGAAGGGCCAGGAACTCAAGATAACATTTTTGCCTCAGAGGTTTCTGGTTTAGAGACTGTTCAGCTTGCCAAAGTTTCAAAAGAAGTTTAAACATATGTTTATGTCCAATTTCCTACCTACTATGTAAAGAAAGCTTAAGGTTGCATCAAGGTGTCCTATAAATAAGTATACCCTTCTTTAATTCATACTAGTCTTTTGTTGGAGTCATTCTCCTTCTGCCATGTCTTTGGGTCTGTGTTCTCTTCCCTGCCATATAACATTTTAATGAGCAATATCCACTCACTCAGAAACAGGGTACAGGAAAACATAAGTGAAGATTTTACAGCAGGGGGTTAAAGAGGTAATGGACAAGGGAAGAGCAACTGATGTCATCTACCTGGACTTGTGCAAAGCATTTGACACCATTCTGCATGACATCCTGGTCTCTAAACTGGAGAGACATGGATTCGACAGATGGACCACTCAGTGGATAAGGACCTGTCTGGACAATCACACTTAAAGGCTTGTGGTCAACGGCTCGATGTCCAAGTGGAGACCAGTTACGAGTGGTGTTCCTCACAGGTCGGTACTGGGACCCGTGCTGTTTAACGTCTTTGTTGGTGACACAGACAGTAGGATGGAGTGCACCCTCAGCAAGTTTGCCAATGATACCAAGCTGTGTGGTGAGGTAGAAATATTGGAGGGGAGGGATGCCATCCAGAGGGACCTGGACAGGCTGGAGAGGTAGGTGGGCTTGTGCAAACCTCATGAAGTTCAACAAGGCCAAGTGCAAGGTCCTACATCTGGGTCGGGGCAATCCCAAGCACAAATACAGGCTCTGCACAGAATGGATTGAGACCAGCCCTGAGGAGAAGGACCTGGATGTGCTGATTGATGAGAAGCTTAACATGAGCCAGCAATGTTCGATCGCAGCCCAGAAGGCCAACAGTATCCTGGGCTGCATCAGAAGAAGCGCGGCCAGCAGGTCAAGACAGCTGATTCTGACCCCCTATGCCACCCTGGTGAGACCCCACCTGGAGTACTGCATCCGGCTCTGGAGCCCCCGACACAGGAAAAACACAGACCTGTTGGAGTGGGTCCAGAGGAGGGCCACAAAGATAATCAGAGAGCTGGAGCACCTCTCCTATGAGGACAGGCTGAGAGAGGTGGGGTTGTTCACTCTGGAGAGGAGAAGGCTCTAGGGACACCTTATAGCAGCCTTCCAGTACCTAAAAGCGGCCTACAGGAAAGCTGGGGAGGGGCTTTTTACAAGGCCCTGTAGTGATAGGACGAGGGGGTATGGCTTTAAACTGGAAGAGGGTAGATTTATCATAGATATTAGGAAGAAATTTTTCACAATGAGGGTGGTGAGACACTGGAACAGGTTGCCCAGGGAAGTTGTGGATGCCCCATCCCTGGAGGTGTTCAAGGCCAGGCTGGATGGGGCTTTGAGCAACCTGGTTTAGTGGGACGTGTCCCTGCCTATAGCAGGGGGGTTGGAACTAGTTGATCTTCAATATCCTAAAAACCTAAACCATTCTATGATACTATGTACAATAGACTGAAATCCAGACTAGGAAATCAGAGAGGCTGAACCCTGCCAAATTGCAAATTCCTTATGATACTTCCAGAGAAGTAGAACGAATCTCAATCAGAAAAAAAACAGTTGATTTCACTTGGCACAGGTTCAGGTAGAGATGGGTAAACTTCACAAGGCTGTTCGTTATATTATGGTAACATCCAGAAATTCCAAATCACAAAGGGAGTTGTTTCCCATCTTAAAAGACTGATAATCTGGGATGAAGTCACATAACGTGCTGTTAGGGATGCATTAAGAGCTCTTCGAGGACTTTTACAGAAATAAAATATAAGTGAAAAAGAAGATACGACTGACAATTAGTATAAAGGAATAGTAGAGGTATAAATATACAGTTTTTACAGAAGCCCTTACTAAAGTTAAGTGCACAACGAGCAGCAGGAAATAGGAGAGGCAAGGAAAAGAGTTCAGTTAGAATCTTGAGTAGACAGAGGAACACATCACTCAATGGAGCAAATAGCAGCTGATTTCATCCCTTATCACAAAAAAGGGGAGATAGTAAACACGTAATTGAAATGTTTAATTTTAATGAAGGGGTAGGAGCAGAGCTGGAATGGAGAAATAACAAGTTATCAAATATACTGGATGTATTCATGTTGACAGAGCCTCATGAAATTCACTCAAGAATGCTGAAGAAGCCAGGCAAAGTGATTTCAGAACTGTTAGCAAAGTCCTTAAGAATTCACAGGGGGCAGAAGACACTCCAAAGAAGTGCAGAAAGGCAAGCGGAGAATGAACAGCTGAGGAAAAGTGAAAGGAATTTAGAGGGAAATGGGTCAGTTAAATTGCTTTAACACTTCTGAAATATCGAAACACATTATTGGTCAATTTATTTGTATAGATTGAAAAATAATCAAGTGATAAACCAGTATCAATTTGTCAGTACAAACTGTAACACACTAGTCTAATTTTCTTCTTTACCAGGACAACAGGCTTATTGGATAAGGAATTAATTCAGAATTAATTAGAAAAGGCATTATATGTGATTTATCTTGTCCTTAATTTCAAACTACTCTGGGAAAGAAAACTGGGAAATAAGGTTTTGATTAAACCCATGTCATAATACTGGTGCACACTGCTTGGGAAGAAAACAGATTTTCAGGTAGTTACAAACTGCTTCGTAGTCAAACAATTGTCTGGAGGACACTGAAATAGTGCCCTCCTCTACATATTCTGAGCCTAGTTACATTCAGTATCTTAATGTACTGCTTTGGGCAGGTGCCTGAGTTTCTTGTGCCATTATTTTTACTGTCTAGTAAAGTATTTCTAATGTATACACTGTCTGAACGNCCAGTTAAACACAGAGGATCTTCTTCCAGATACTTTCAAAGGCAGCTATCTTTCATCATTGGCTAGTGGAAATATAGCTACTTACTTTAGGAGGACAACTTTACTAAGCATCTAAATTACAGATGTTCAAATCAGGAAGGCTGGATTCAATTCCTTGATAATGACATTAAGTACACTTTTAGATTGCTTAGGTATTTTTGAAAGTGAGTGTTACAAAGCAGTTGGAGGAATAGAAGTTGAATGATTTAAATTAATTACAGAAATTACTTGAAATCATGAGATGAAATTCAATAAATACAAGTGTAGAAATTACTCTGAGGAAACATAACTCCATTCTACAAATACAAAATAAGAAATACGTTTAATTGCCGTGCTGCAAAAAGAAAAAAAAATGATTCATAATTCAAATTTATGACTCTTGCAGATAAGAGAGTTCTTATTCTGATTTTAATGATTAGTTAGACAAACATCTACCAGGGAGTGTTTGGGTATTTGCTGTTCAGAAGGGGGATGCTGAAAGACTTATTGAGATTGTTTTGACTTCTGTACTCTTTGATACAGTAAATACACTAGGAGAAATAAGATGTATGAATCAAAATTTTATTATTCACCTTTGATAGATGGGAAATCAAGCTATATAAATGGAAAGTAACCTACACGTAACCCTGTAGAAAGTCTATGGCAACGAGCCAGAGATGGGATGCAAATCTGTTAAGTCATAGTCTGGAATTTAACCACAAAACCGTCTTCTCTCCGGCCTTTGTATTCAATTTAGATATGTATTCAAATGTCTGGAGGTTTATGCAAAGTCTATCAGGAGCAATCTTCCCCTTCAGACTACATCCCTTTGCACAACAGTCCTGGCTCCCCTTCCTGAGGGAAGAGCTAGCAAGTCCTGTCTCCTCTCACACCCACGATCTCCTTTTAGATATTCAGTGAGGAGTCTCGCTGCCCCCTTTGAAACCTGCCAGGCCTGACTGTCTCACAGCTTCCTGCGTGACAATAGACATATCACTTTGCATTTTGGACCACGGTTTGCACCAAGGTGCATTTCAGGTTAGCTGGGAGGGTGAAGGGGACATGCTCAGGGCACTGGCATGGGCAGGCGCGGACCCCAGTGTTCAGAACATGCTCTGCTCGTGTTACAAGAAGGCTCTGTGAGATTTAAAAATCTGTGTCTGTCAGAAACTTCCTGTTCAGACAAAAGCTAACCCAGTTATGTAAGAAGGTGTTAAATGTACACGGAAAAATGACGCTTTTCCAAGAAGCCAGAAGCCTAAATCTGCAGTCATTTTCCAGTAACAAATAAATAATCAAAGACAGCACATTCTGTGAAAAAATAATAATGTTGAACTAAAGGAGGCAATTGCCATTTCAAATCAATAAAATGTAGTTCCTTGTATTTTTATGTTAAATAAAAACAAAGACTGGCCCAAAGAAAGCAACAGCTAAGCTGTTTGTTTTTATATTCACTTGGATCCTCAGATCTCTTCCAGACAGACTTGTGGATAAACAGGTTTGTTTATGAAAAATCTGCTCATTACTGCATCAGCTATATCTGCGGCATTTTGGTTTCAGATGAAGTTGCTCTTCAGACATTTGTTTGTTTAAAATTAGGGGGTGCACAGCCTAATGGATAAAAGCAGGGTGCTAAAGTGACTTAAGTGGGGTTCTCAAGTAATTCTTTCAAATTTGTAGGCTCATCTAGAAGCAGTTCATCTTAAAAAACCAACCCAACAAAAAAGTCAATAAACATTAAATATGTAAACCCATTTTGTCTTTCTGCTTCCTGTTGTATTTGACACTATTCCAAATGAAGCTTGCTAATATTGTTTACGCAGGGTTTCTGACAACTGGTGAAGACTACCTCTGAATAACACTCTATTTCCCACCTGTTTTCAAAAATATTTGTTTCAAGGCACACAATTCCTCTGTAACACTGGTCTTCCTCTGCGTCATGTTTGTGTGTGAGACAGCGCATAATTTAACAATTTTGATTAGTTTCTAGGACTGCGTCCATCTTTGAGAACATCCTGTCCCTATACTTCCAGGTAAATACTAAAACCTATTTTGCATAGTGATTTTGTATTTTTATTTCCGTCTTCTCAATAAGGAAGTTAATTGGGCAGGAGGGGGGGAGACTTGGCAGACAATAGTACACAGCCATCTACACCCAACTGACAACTGTGTTAATAGGCTTTTTAAAAAATGTCTTACACGTCACTGACTTGACATAGAACAGCTGTGTCCAGACAGAGAACACTAAAAAATACCACCTGGCAAATGATATACTCTTTAAGGATAACAACTAGTCTTTGGACGACCGGAGATGTCACTTTTTTCTGCTTTGCTGAAGATTGATGTCTGCCTATTGAATGAGAATGTACTTTTAAATTGGAAAATATCTTATTCAACTAATGAATACTCTTATCCTTATGTATGGCATAGGTAAAAATATAAGTCAGAGGATGTGCTTCGGTTACAGTTCTCTGCATAACCAGTATAGTTTGGGTGGTTTGCTTTGGGTTTTTTCCTCAGTGGGCTTCTCTTTATCTTACCCGATAAGCTAAAGTTTCCTTCTTCCAAATGGATTAATGCAAATTACCCTTTCCCCATGGGGTATTTCTCATCAGTTATAGTGACAAGGGAGAAAATGATCAAAATATTGCTGAAAAGGAATGTGAGATTGACCTGAAAAACAAAGGGCCTGACGATTTCCGATGAATGTCCTCTCCTCATGACAGGTGGCCTACAGGTTTTCATTCAGGACAGGTTATATTTCCAGACTGCAATGAACAACCTCGATGGAAAAAGAGGTTAAGCTGAAATCCTGTCTTGTGAAACTTGCAGTTGTGCTAACTGTGAGCAGCAGCTAATCACAGCCAAACATTCTTAGGTTGTGCAGCCTACACAAAATCCTCTTTTCTTATGTATAATAAATATCCTATTATTGTTTCCCCCTTTCCTCTTGCATTCATATTTCCCTAGGCTGGGGGAGCACTATTATTATTTCCCCTTTTGCCATTATCTTTACAGTTTCCATTGTATTGACTGCCTGGAGTGTCTTTCTTCCTTTCCTTCAACATGGGCTACAAAGCAGTGCACTGCTTTGACTTTCTTTTCACTATTCATTTACAACTGTGTGTGTTTCATAGTGCAAACTTTAATTAGAAAGCACTGCCCTCTTTTTAAATAGCAAGGGTGAAAGATAATCCATTTTCCTCTTTTTGGAACAGTGAGTGTTTATCTAGTGACACTACGTAGTCCATGAAGCAGCATATAAGTGTTCTCCCATTTTCCTTCTCATTCTCAGAAGGGAGCAAGGAAAGAGTACTCAGAAGAATAATTTCTTTTCCTAGAACACCAACATTTGCCAGTTTCCCTAAGGCTACTTTTTTTTTTCCTCAGGAATAAATGTATAATATGTTATAGGGTCCAGATCCTAAATAACTATAATTAGAAATTCCTTTCATTAATTTGAAAGTAAAATCATATTTATAAATATCTAGCTTGTATAGGACAAGGCTGACGCTGAAGTCACACAAGAGTCATACTATTAACTAGTATAACGTTACAGTGAGATCACCACAGGCATTGAGAGCATATTTCTATGTTTGCATGTGAACAGAACATCCAAATAGAACTCCTCTGAGATTTAAGGTTGCAAAAACACCCATTCCAGCACTTGTATACTAACTTTGTTTTGCTGGTAAAACAATGTGACCTTCGCTTATTATGCAATGCATTTTCTGGTCTACGTGAAAAGGAGCTTTTTGTCAGTTTGCTGATTAAGACATCTGTACTGTAAACTGTGGGTTTATATTTTGTATGTTATATTTCTCAATAATGTAAAATCATTATAGATTGATATGCTACTGCAGTTCAACTACAAAACAAAAAAACAGCAGCAACAGCAAACTCACAATATAAATAGAAATTAAATAGAATAGTATAAATAGAAGATGACTTCAGAACGTTTGGGTTTTGTTAAGAAAAAATCACCTTTTAACAATTAAAATTAAATGCGGCATTCTTGGTAGTTTGTCATTCAAAAGAAGAGGAGGGTTGGACCAAAACACAGGTATTAATGTCAAACTTCTGCATGATGAGTTTTCTATTCGCACATGCATGTGTGCAAATGTGCACACAGTAAGACTGAAGGAAACATTCTGATGTGTAACTTTCTACATAAAGGCTCCAGCTAGCAAACGCAGCCTTGTTTTTCAAGTCAATCAGGTTGGTTTACACCTAATAAAGACCAGTCCAAGAGTGACTAGGCTTTATAACTTACCTGTTTTGCTGGAAAACTGCAAAAATAGTGTGGAAAAAATGGTTTTAAATGGCAAAAGTGGGCATTCCCATAGATAATGGGATAATTCTCCATCTGGAGACAAAAACTTTCTTTTGTTATAAATTAAGAACAAACAAAGCAAAACATTATTTACCATATGTTGATGAGGTTAACTACAGTGACCACCTTTACTGTGACAGGCATGATCAAGTCATCATCATACATTAATGAGTTGAAAAAGGGGTAGGAATCTTTGTAAAGTATCTCTGTCTGTGGGCCTGAAGAAACTAAGGAGTAAGAGAGCTACAAAAAACAAGGGAGATATTGGTAGCAGAGCAGGGCGAAGGCACTGACTCTTGTCTCTGGTGTCCTAACTGAAGGATATGCAAGAACAGAGAGCACTCATTAAAAATTGCTATTGACCTTTCATATTTGTTTAGTTATCTTAATCTACAAGTTTACTAAAGATACATAGGTGTATAAGATATCAAAGGACAAATATCACATTTACTATAGTCTGTAGCAGTATGCTGGCAAAAAAAAATCATTTGATTAGCCCCTATACTTGGTGGTAGCAATTTTTTTATGTTATAACATAGACAGGAGAGGTGCCATTCTTGTGGAGAGTTATACCTTTAACAGACTGTCAAGATCAGAGCTCACTGTGCTTCTCAAGGACACATAAGGAGCTCTGAGCAGCTTGAATTTAGCTACTAGAATAAGCAAGTTTCATGCAGACACTATTTCTTCAAGGGATCAGCAAACAACAACAACAACAACAACAACAAACATCTATGTCTGCAACCTGTGTTAAGCAGGAGGCCAGAACATATGATTTTGCTGACTCCTTTAAGCCTTAACTAATGTGGATGTGAATGCAATAGGAATATTTTGACCAAGGACATTAGAGCAAACCTCTAGTTCAAACGTACTTGGCTGTGTGCATACCACTGAAGTAAGCGGTAGCAGCTGTCATTTCTGCACATGGGGGGAGCTGCTTGGAGACCTGAGTCTGCCTGGAAACTTTTGGTGCCAGATATAGAATCATAGAATCTTTTATGTTGGAAAATACCTTTAAGATCATCAAGTCCAACCATTAACCTAAAACTGCCAAGTCCACCACTAAACCATGTCTCTAAGCACCACATCTACACATCTTTTAAATATCTCCAGGGATGGTGACTCCACCACTTCCCTGGGCAGCCTGTTCCAATGTTTGGTAACCCTTTCAGTGAAGACATTTTTTCTAGTATCCAATCTAAATCTCCCCTGGTGCAACTTGAGGCCATTTCCTCTTGTCCTATCACTTGTTACTTGGGAGAAGAGACCGACCCCCACCTTCCTACAACCTCCTTTCAGGTAGCTGTAGAGAGTGATAAGGTCTCTCCTCAGTTTCCTTTTCTCCAGATTAAACAACCCCAGTTCCCTCAGCTGCTCCTCATAAGGCTTGCTCTCTAAACCCTTCACCAGCTTTGTTGCCCCTCTTTGGACACGCTCCAGCACCTCAATGACTTTCTTGTAGTGAGGGGCCTGAAACTGAACACAGTACTTGAGGTGCAGCCTCACCAGTGCTGAGTACAGGGGCACAATCAATTCCCTAGTAGTAGTCCTGTTGGCCACACAATTCCTGATACAAACCAGGATGCCGTTGGCTGCCTTGGCCACTTGGGCACACTGCTGGCTCATATTCAGCTGGTCGTCAACCAACACCTCCAGGTCCTTTTCCACCAGGCAGCTTTCCAGCCACATCTCCCCAAGCCTGGAGGGTTGCATGGGGACACGGCACTTGGCCTTGCTGAACCTCATACCATTGGCCTCGGCCCATCCATCCAACCTATCCACACCCCTCTATGCAACCATCCTACCCTCAAGCAGATCAACACTCCCTCCCAACTTGGTGTCATCTGCAAACTTACTGAGGGTGCACTCAATCCCCTTGTCCAGATCACTGATAAAGATACTAAACAGAACTGGTCTCAATACTGAGCCCTGGGGAACACCACTTGTGACTGGCTGCAAACTGCATTTAACTGCATTCACCACAACTCTTTGGGCCCGGCCACCAAGCCAGTGTTTCACCCAGCAAAAAGCACACCCATCCAGGCCATGAGCAACCAGTTTCTCCAGGAGAATGTTGTGGGAAATGGTGTCAAAGGTTTTTATGCAGATATACGTACAGGATCTCACCTGTGTCAAGGTAAGCACCTCTGTATCTGGATGGCACAGGTTTGGAGAAGATGAGATAGCAATGTCTTCTTGCTGAATACAATAGAGGTCTTAGCTCCTGTGTTTGCTCCCCAGTGTATGCTTGAGCCAAGGCCACACCAGGCTCTGGCACTATCTCAATATTCAGAAAGGAAGCAAAAGAGGGAAAGGAATGGAGTACTGCGGGATAAGGGAGCTTGTTAGGTAGTAGAATAAATGGTGCTGAGGTGCTGGTTCTTATGAGCAGTATAGAGTTCTATGAGGAGGCTGAGGTCTTAGTTATAGAGATAGGCAGGTGCAGAGGGGGAAGATTACCCAAGACCAAAGATCTGATTGTGGGTGAGAGTCTGTAAAAGAGGGATTATGATCAGGAACTTTGTGGAAGCCTAGGTACACATGCAGCCTGGCAAAAAGATGAGGCTGCTACGGTGATCAGATACCTTCTCCTTGCCACTGGCCCCAACAGCAGCACATTCTCCAGCAGCCATTCCCAACAACAGCACCTGCCCTACTGCCACTGCTCATGATGGCAGCTGACCCTGCCAGCATGCTAGTCATGAGGCTTGCCCAGACCGTGGTTGCCAGAATTGCATCATATGATGTTTGGAAATTTCTCTTCTAGTTTATTTAGATTAATCTGGGATCTCTGATGTCTACTCTAGTGCACCAATACGTGTGTGTACAATAGTTGAGGTACATCCTCTTTCGGCTATAATTATTTCACTTTCAAGCCTTAAAAAATCATATTCTTTTGTGACTCTTGAATCTCAGCACAGCTCACTGAAGGTGGTTTCTAAATGGCGTTGCTGCAATTGCCTACTATGGTTTGCCGTGGTTCAGTTTCCCGCTCAGCTCTGCTCCCTAGTGAAAGGACTTGATGTAATATGTGCTGCCTATCAGCCACGGGCCACACCTCTGGACTCTGCCATTTCTCGCTCAGCTGTACTGGGAGGGTGGTTAGCCAGGCGTACTCAGAAGCATAGATCGTTCTTTCTGTGCAAACAAACCTGCAGGAGTAAACACCATATCCTTGGCTCATGGTGCTTGTGAGTCACTCTTTGTTGATGGGTGGTGGTTTCAAGTGTGGGATTGTAGCAAGGAAACTGCTTTGTTTCTGCTTTGCTTTTATTCCGTGAAAAGACTATAACTACCATACTTAGCATTCTCAAAGCTCTACACAAGCTAATCCGTGTAACATTCCCATGAGGTAGGCAAGTATAATTAACCCCATTTCAAAAGATTTGGAAGCCAGGACATAAAAGAATAAGTCATTTGCTCAGGTCCTAAAGGTAAGTCAGGATCTGAATCCAGAAGAAGTACCTTATGCCAGACAAATTGGTAATGGACTAAACAAACTGCTTCTTAAGCCCTTTCTCAATTACCCGATTATAAACAAGTAGGACAGCTAAAATAGCAGTAGTATGGGCTGTGGGTCCAATTGAAGCTCCAAATTCAGAAGCATTGCCTGCCCTCACATTAGAGCATGTTTGGGTCCAGAGTGTAGAGCACAGTACAGCTCAGCTTTATGACTTGCTCTGATTTTATGGTAAGATGCTGTTAACATTCAGCAAGGACCAAATGTAAGGAAACTGCATCAGACAGCTTGCAATTTTTTCATTCTGCCCCTTGTAGCCGTTGTCACCCCAGTTCCCACCCACCACCACCCTCCTTCATTTCTTTCCTCAGGTCTCCTGCATCCTCTTTCCCTGTTACTCACTCCACCCTTAAAATCTCTCTCAGCTACTTACCTTTTCCCTTCCCCAAGAAACTCTTTCTCAACATCACCCACGTCCTTTAAGCCACTTAATTGACCTCATAGCTGCCTATTTCCTCCTTTCACCCCCTCTCCACTCCAGAAACATCCAGCTTCTTCCCTGTGGGACGCAACACAGGCATCTCCCACCCTTGCTGCTCACTCTGCAACCACCTGACAGTACATAGACACGCTCTGCCGACCCCAGGGTCTGGGCAATCCTTCTGCTTGTTTCTCTGCCTGCTTGTCAGCATGTCTTTCCACTTGTATTCCTACAAAGATAGATTACCCAGAGAAAGAAGAGGAAAGGGAACCTTAATTTAGTCTGAAATTGTCACAAACGCATAAAAGGGGGTTGGGAAACGCAAAGACGACCATACTGCATCCTAGGAAAAACTGGCGTGGCTTTGATTTTGCCAGGGAAAAGGCAAGTGAGGTCAGCCAAAAGAAAAAATTGGCCATCTTGACCCATTTTTAATTAAAACTGATAATATCTTTCTCTGCAGCATGACTCTGCATACGCATGTTGTTCCGTTTTAGAACCAGAGGAGATCAGTTTGTTCTTACAACTACTTTGTGCAAGTTTGTTTATATGTTTAATGTCAAAGCAGATTCATTTAAACTTACTATTTACCTGCACACTGATACTGATAAATTGTAATATATAAGAGGCGTAAGAAAACACCAAGCAAAGGTTAAAAGGTTATCTGGCCCAAACCACGACACCACGTTAAGATTACACAGAATTTCACTGAATGTTTTGGAGTTTTTCCATTTTGTTATACATTTAAGAATGACCACTTCATTTTTTAGAGGGCCCAAATATATAACATATGAGATATATTTACAAAAACTGCTACATAGGTGTGTGCGTGCATGATTGTGCATCTGCATCTATATGTCTATATTCCTCTGTGTGTGCGTGTGGAGATAGATTGAGATAGACATGACATTTGTGGAAATAATCCTCTTTTCAAAATCTACATTGTTAGTATTGAATAATTCATTCTAGAAATGTCTCCTTCCCAAAAAGTGAAGTGATTTGTCTTTCAGTAGACTCTTTTCATCTTTCTCATTTAATTATGAACCTGAAAGCTCTCTCTTTGCGGATATTATCCTGGCAAGGAATATCTATTCACTAGTTCCCAGGCAAACACCCTATGCCTGAATCAACAAACAGGTTTGGAAGGGATGATTGCGAAGGGAAGGTGGATGTATTCTTTGACCACTGCATTACTGGCTTTTACCTAGCTGAGTTTTTTAGTCACTGAATGACATAATGTATTGCCAAAGCAGCAGTTTTCATTGGCACTAAACTTAGTTTTTTTGAAACATTGTTAAGAAAAAACAATATTCTGAACTCTGTCATATTCTATACTGTTTCAAGGAAAGAGTTCTAACGATCTCAGCTTTTATTCTCTTCTATGTTTTCTCTCTCTTCCAGTAATCTCTTAATTAATGGTTTATTTGGCCTAGCTTTGCAAGGCCTTTGCAAATGAAAAACCAAACAGGTTAAAGAAAATACTTCTGAGAAGTTATAACTCAGCAGAAACAAACTTCACAACTCCATCTGTGAACTGCTTCTCAGGAAAGAAACAAATCGACATTTTGAATGTCAAAAATCCCAAATTTCAGATATTTGTGCCTGAACCTAAATTAATGAGAGCTTCTCTGGGAAGAGACCTAGGTAGGGCTACGAACAGGTCACTGGAAGCCTCTTTAATGTAGCAATCAAAAAAAGCAAACACACAGCTGAGCTGCGGAATCCCTTTCACTGAAATGGTTATAAATACCACATTATACATCGGGGAGATGCCCAGGCCTAGAGTGCCTGTCGTAGCAGGACCAGACAACACTGGCAGCCAGAAGGTGGTTAGACAGAGACAGGCAACACAACTGCTACTATATGAGGTGACCTGAATACAACCCACTGGTGCCCCAGTAACCTGAGGAACAACAGCGTGTTCCCTTTGAAGAGATCAACCTGGGGAGAGAAAGAGAGGAAAAAAGGAAGGGGGGGTGATAAAATATGCAACAGAGAAAAGCAGAAGGGTCAGGGGACTATGGAGATGGGCAGGCCATGAGAGCATGGAAGGGAGCTGGGAGCAAGGGAGACTGCTTTTATTTAAGTAATTAAAGCTCAGAAAGGTTAAAAAAAAAAAGAAGAAAAAAAAGTGACTGGCCAAGTTTCAAGGAATTATATTAAGTCCACTATCAGATTTAAGTGATTCAAATAATTCAAAGTTTCTTGCTTTGCTTCCCAGATTGCTCCCTACAACTGCAGGCTGATCCATTCAGAGGGTTGGGTTTTATTCTCCAGATATCAAATTTGTAGTAAACAGAAAAACCTTTTGCATAGTAAGGGCTGTTTATTTGCAACGTATCAGTAACAGATAAGCACCTACACAGAGATTACCATGCTCAAAACACTGTGGAAGGATTAACTAATTGTGTTAAGTATTATTACCTCCATTTTGCACGTAAGGATATTGGGCAGAGAGAGGAAATACCACACCCGAGATGACAAAGTTCGAAGGGTTCATAAGCCATTTGACCCTACTACCTCTGCATTTTACAGATCTGTTTACTAAAAATACGGAACATTTTTGTTTATGAAAGATGAGGATTAATAATTTACCTGGGACATTAGGCCCTTTGTACCTGGTGTACAGTAGCTTGCGTTCGAGTATTTGAACTTTTTACAGAGAACTGACAAAGTTTAAATTGGCACGCGATGCCTCAGGCCATGCTGGAGTCATGCATGACCTCCAACTGGTAGATGCACGTACGTGTTGAGGGTACTTGCAGGGGGATGTTAAAGACAGAGAGAAAATTTCAGTTCAGGTGTGTTTCCTGTCCCATGCAGTAATGGCGATTGCATGCCAAGTCACTCAGTGATCAGTACTGTGTGAGGCTTAGCTGTGCCTGTCTTCTGGGTAAAGAGGATTATGAGTTTAAGTGTGCAGCATCCTTCTGCTTTCTTCTTCTGTTTTTTTACTGAAATACACGCAGATACCAATAACAATATCTATTTCTAGTTATCTGTGTTAAAAGTGCACTTGCATCTTGCATCAACTATATTGAAACAAACTGCTTGATTTCATTATCCCAGGCTTTTCCGTCAATAAATTGTAGCTTAGATCAAAAGAACAAGATTGCCTTCTGTTTTCTAGTTCATCTACCTTGTTCAGGCATTTGTTTTCCTGAAGTCTTAAAGGCCTTCAGTAGCGTAAATTGTCTGTGTATTATTCACTCTTCAAGATGCCAATATATTCTAGTCAAACAAGGACTTTATATGTGCGTATGTATATATATGCTTATGTGTGTTTGCATATATATGTTCCAAATAATACTATTTTGGTTACTGTCTAACATTCTAAAGAGAACATTTTTATTATGGAAAGAAAAACTCAAGCATTTTCTTTGTCATCTACTTTTCTCGTTATATTAAAAACCTCTTTTCTCTAGATGTTTAGCTGTTTCTTTTAAGAAATTCCAGTTTCCTACAACCTGGAATTTGCCTCCTCACCTGAACTCAGCTGCTCCAAATCTGTTTGAAGTCACTCTTAAGTCCTAGGTTCTCTCCAAAATCAATAGCTTTTAATAGACCTTCTTTCATATTCTAGGCTATGTTCCTTGACTCCTAAAAAACAAAGAACAGATGTTACAGACATCTATTTTTATATTGCATGTGAGCATCAGGCTCACTCTTTCTCTATCCTCTATGTATTTTTTTTTTCTCTCTCTCTGCTTTTTTCCAAGAATGAGAAACACAGAAATGAATGCTGATCTCCTGTATTCTAGCTGTTAGTAAACTAGCACTGGTAGGTTGCTGGATCTATTTTGTGATGAGTCCAATAGCATGATGGTGAAATTTTATCAATAATAATCATTCACATCATTATTTCTGGATCACAAATGCTATTCCAAGGACATTTCTTAACATCATAGACCTTAGCTGTATACCTTCAGTAATTAAATTTCTGAAAACAATCGCATGTTTAATCTGTAAAGAAGGAGCAGCCCCACGTGAATCATGGCATCTTGACCACCATCTTGTGTTTTGTATGCATAGACACACACATACACACACATATTTATACACCTGTATATATTAAAAGCATCATGTATATATAAAAAAAGCATCTTGACAGCATATGTTCTTCTCAAAGTCTCAGTTCCTGGAATCAAAGGACTGCACAGGCATTTCAGCTTTCATTTCGGACACAAAGTTGAAAAGGCAGACGCCATGACCAAAATATTTCGTATGACTATTAGAAACCCTAAACCAATACAAAATAAAATTGAATAGCATCTCTGAGTTCTTTCCTTTCATAGTCACCCAGTGCATAAGCCGGTCGCATGATTTAGAGAACTTACTTCAGACTATGGCCTGGTTTGGGCCAGATATACAGTGCTGGTACTGCTATGCCTGAAGTTAAATGTATGCTTTAGTATTTTTTAGGTTTACATCTCTACATGTATCTGTACACGGTAAACTGTACTTGGGAATGAGCAGCTGCACTTCAGTCTGGCTATCCTCAGGGAAATAACTTCATTTTCCCTTCTACATCTATTTTTCACATATAGACAGCCAGTTCCAGAGTGCCTGTATACTGGAGAGAAAGCTTGGGTTTTCTTAGTTACAGGGATGAAGAGCCAGAGGAAAACCTTGAAAAGCAAGCTTTCTTCCACTACTCATGTTGGGAAGAGGGAAGGAGGCAATGAGTGCTAGTGATGCTGCTGACAGCCACCCTTTACAGTAGCAACTACTGTGCTGCACATCCTGTTCTCAGTCTCAGCAGCAACAAAAGGAGAAGACTCTTAGACAGGCAGAGGAGGGGGTTGAGTAGTTACGGGTAAAACAAATGTTTCTTGTCTCCATCAGAGTGGGCAGGCTTGAATACTCTTGGAATTTGCTTCCTGAACAAGCATATGCCTCTGGCAGAAGCGCAGATGGGGAATGAGGAATTTTTTTTTATTACCTGCTACTCTGTACAGGGACAGTCCAGATGTGACCAGCTAAGACACAGATAGAGAAGTATGTGACAGATCAGTGCTGATACTAAGGGTGTCAGAGGCAAGCAAGGCATCTCAGCTTCTTGGATTCCCTCAGTAAATCCGGGCTTGTGATTTAACATCTATATTAATAGTTGCATCAGGTGGGGAACTTTAGACATCTGCATTGTCAACATCTGTACCTGAGATAGACAAAGTAAGCTCCCCTTCTATGCAATGAAATGCAGTGAATTGTGTGGGCACCCCTAGGCCACAGTTCCTCTCACCAGATACTGGTGTCTATGTCTGGTCAGTTGAGTTGCATCCAAAATTCCTTTTTACTGTCTAGTACTTATTTAGAGAAGGTGCCTCAAAGCTGAGAGGTAATTCATAGGCACAGAAGCTCAAAAAACATGGCAGGTGGGGTGAAAAGGGTGCCTCACTGGAGAGGGAACCAAATCAAAAGGTGATGCTGGTGTCCCATTCTATCTTCATGTTAGTCACCAGGCTCCACGTGCATCGGCCATGAAGTCACCTATGAGTCCTATACTGCATCCTGAAAAAGAGGTCCTAGTGTGTGGTGTAAGAAAATAGGGGGAGAAAAGCCAACATCTCCCAGGCTCTAAAATGTCTCAGCTATGACCTTGAAGGTGCAGATGAGATGATACCTAACCTTTAGTAATGGCCTATCTGCAGCAGTACTTGTCTGACAGGTCTCAATAAGTTACCCCACAGACTGTTTGTGACTACAGCCCACGAGCATGCTGTAACCTGCAGTGGGATGCTGGAGCTCGGAGCAGACCAACCTCAGATGCAAGTAAAGCTCATACTGCACACTGGGAAATGATAGGCGCTGGCTAGTAGAAAGGAGGTTCGGAGGCTTGTTCCCACGGGAGGTTTCCAATACTTGCATGCCTGCACATCCACACAAAGGGCCCCTCTCACTATAAAATCAGACTGATTACAAACCAGGGACTCATAAGTGGAACTGGCTGAACACTGAACTAAATGTTTGTTCGCAGTTCATGATCAGATGAAAAAAAGAGTATAAAATTGCTACCTGAATCTTGGTTTAAAAAGTCAAATAACATCTACACTAAGACAGTTGTGGCATGTCACTGCTTCTGATAATAAACCAGTGCAGTTGCCTAAACTTCTTATTTTTACAGATTATTTTAGTGAAAATAATGGAAGTGTATTCATGTTCATAGCGTTTTTCCACTATATTTGATTTTTTAAATTGAAGTCTAATTCATAGTGGCAGAAAATATGCCTAATAGAAAATAAAAGCATGTATCTCTTGCTTATTATAAAGTGAAATTCATGGAAGTAATGCTATTTTTTCCACCAGATACCTCTAATTACTTAATGGTCTGTATTACAAAAATGATACCCAAGCCCTTTACCAGGTTTCTGCTCATGATATGCCAGTAAATATAAAAATAAGTAAACCTCTGTGTATATGAGAAGTGAGTAAACTCTATAATAGCCAGACTTAGAAGTCACTGTCTTTTTCATGAGCTGTGTACATGATGGAAGGATGCTGTCTGAAAACAATGACGTTCTTAAGCCTTGGCAATATCACATTGACATTCTGTACTAGCTACACATGTCGGTTGTTGTAAATGACAGTCTCCTTTCACCCTGGAAGTAAGTGGTCTTGAATCCAGGGGGTTTACATGGAAAAGGGAAATTGTGTTAGCTTTTACTTTTTCCATCTACTTATGTACATATTTTAGTTTCTGTTCTGAAGTAAGGTGATTCAGGAGAAGAGAAAACAGAAATGAATCAAGATTTAGATTATTCTAGTGAATACTAGTGCACATGAACAAAACAAATGGAGAAATGCAATGAATAGACCACATTATGAGTCTCTGAGTGGTGCACACACTGCAATTACAGCTAGAATTGTTTAACCTGAATTATTAATATAATTTAGCTCATTTGAATTAGTGAATTTTCATGCAAAGATTATAAATGTTAATTGTCCTTTTGATTTCAGTCAGGTTTGGCCCAGACAATAAGGTTTTCAATACTAAGCCATCCATTATTGTATTGGCCATTTTTTAGAGAACGAGCAGTATTCCAGCACTTACACAGGTTTGAAACATAAAACAAGAACCACTTCTTCAAGACTCTTAAATGTATATTTCAGCTCTCAGGCTGAAGGTTCCCAACCTCTTGTGTAACAGAGGATCTCAAGTGAGGAAAAGGTTGGAAACAAATGCAATTAGCATTTGCTATTCAGATGGAAGTGTAGTTAAGTGAACGCAGCTTGTGGATGCTGAATTCCTGAGGAGCAGCAAAGAGAGCACAGGCCTCTTTGAGGCCACAGAAGGAAATGAATTCATCTGCTTTATTTGAGGGTACTTGCAAATGGGAGAAAAAAATCCGCATAGCAGGCCAGCAAAGCCCAGCTAGACAAGACATACTAAGTACAGTACAAGGGTCCAGATAAATGCCAGCCCTAAGAAATGGAGCATTAGTGAAAAATATGCGAGACACATTATCCTGCTGCAGGTATTCTCCTGTTCCCAGGTGTCTGCTGCATGCCATAGCTACAAAATATGTGTCTCTATTTCCATGAACCCACTCGTAACGGTTTTTGCTTGGCTGATTTTTCAAGTTAATGATAGTCAGGGCACTTGGGAGAAAGATTTATGTCAGTGATACACAGGTTCTGCAAATTGTCAAGAGTTCTGCTGTGCAATTAATCATCTTTTCTCCATCACAATTTGTAAGTGTCAAGCATATACACAGGACCACTTTTATAATATAGATATCATAGGTATGTAAGTACTATATGAATCAGCTATAAAAAAAAAATAAGTACAAAGAGTGCTTGCTACCATGTGGATTTGTAAATCTTTCTCTGCATAAGACACCCCTCCAAAAATTGTGGAGGCTGTTGCATTTAACTGTCATCATTTTTATGACAGTACTTTAAGAAGAGCTGCATCTCAGTTATATCTGTGGTCCCCAAGCTGCTTCATCAAGAATTACGTACATTAGGTTTTGTTTNATAATCTATATAGATTATGAGATTGATAGTACCTATTAGGCCATTAACAGCTGCTCCACTGAAACTTCTCCAGTTCACCTGGCCAACATGCTGTCTCCCAGGGTCAAGTGAGGAGGATGTCTTCTTTTCTCTGTGCTAGAGCTGCTACATTACAAGCAGCAGCCCTGAAAGATGCCTCGATTCAGAAGGAGCTGAGGGTTACCTTTTTCAGTGGTCTCTGCAAGATACTTTGGGGACTCAGACTTGCTCCTGAGAACCAGAAGAAGCTTTCCTCCCTTTTAAGGAGAGGTAGTCTTACAGTCCAAGCCCCAATACTAGACCTCTGAGTGATGTAGATGTAAATTCCTAGATCAGCCTGATCAAGCCACCTGCCTGCCTCTGTTTTCTCCTCCTTTAAATACCCTCAAAGTCAAGCTCCTTATTGCTCTACACCAGTATAGGCTCCAAACACAACTTCTTATAAAGTGTAAGTAAGCAAAACTGCAGACTCCGTGTGACAGTCACGGAGGAATTCCAGGGGAAGAAGGCTCATCTCCAAAGGCACTGGTGCCATGAGTGCTCCTGTCTTCCTCCCTCTGATCATTTTCCCTCTTCAGGGGATTCTGTGGCAGTTACGTTAATTTTAAAAGTCACACCCTCAATAATGTATTGCAACTCTTACGTGCAATTTCTTTTTGGAACTCAAGGATAAAAAATATCCAGATTATTAGTGTTTATTACCCCAATAACTTTTGGAAGTCAGTTTTATAATGTGTATACTACAGCATTCCACACAGATCAAAGCAAACAAACTGCTCTAATTGGGTTTTGAGATCAAATACACCAAGCTTTACATTCACTGAGCTACATGTGGCTTAAATTATCTATATTGTACAATCCTGGACTGTGTATTTCGTGCTGTACAGTAAATAGAGCACATGTGGTTTGGAATGTGTCTACTGTATGCATTAGTCCTCATACTAACCAACAGGATCACGTAAATGCACTGTCAAGAGCCTAATAAAAGTTGACTGTGATATCCAGATTCAGACCTGATGTGGACAGACACCAATTCATTGACTTCATTGGGGTCTGCAGGTGTTAAAAGTGATGTTGAGCCTTTTATGTGAGGCTTCAAACACATGTAGACAAAGAATCATCACAGCACAGAGCAAATTCTGGCCTCCCTCTCACCAATATATTGAATTACTCTTGATTTACATGAGCAGAACAGGTATCAGGATATGTTCATGCATGGATATTTAGACTGCAGAATTCCACCCCTTTTTGCATTAGCCTTTTTTTGTACAAGAAATATGGTGTTCACACCTAGATATAAGTGGGGGGTTTTATATATTAATGCCAACAAAATAAATATATTCAAGTCCTACTTCTAAAGAGCATGACAATTTTTGTTGATTTTAATGGGTGAATAAAGAAAGACCGAAAACTATTTTATTGTGTTTCACTGACATTTTTAAAACATAGCTCAAGAAGATACAAGAAGATCACCTTGAGGGAACTTGGGTACCAAAAGATGTTTGAACTACCTAAATAAATTAACATTCCCATTTTGATATTTTTAGCAGCTGTTTGTGCTTTTCCAGAAACATATCTGTTTGCCCACAAAGTTGCAAAGTCTTTTTCAAATACTCAAAATGAGTACTATTTCGAATATTACAGGAAATTCCTGATTGCTAAGGTGCAGCAGAATGTAAAGCGTGGCATAGCCAGAATATATGAGTGCATTTAACCAGTTTTCTCACTTTTCAGCACTTTTGGCACCAATAAAACTGAAGGCACACTTGCTAGAGAGCTGTCACTAACTTGTCTCACAGCAACAGCCTTCACAGCTGACTATAGCGAAATCTTTGTCAAAGCTTCTACTGACGCATGTTTCTTGATGCTGCACTGTTTGGGAAGAAGTGTAACAGAAACAGAAAGGCTTGGGATGTTTTTGAAGAGGGAACGCAGAGGGGATACACAGCTGTAACTGGACATCTGCTAGTGCAGCAGGGTAACATGAATGCAAGAGATGGATTCCTCATTTTACCATGGTGCATTATGCAGAAATTATCCGTACACCCAGAAATGCTGAAGGACAAAATAATATTCGAGGTCAAGCTATAAACCATTCTGATACCATTAAAATTAAAATTAAAAAAAAAAAAAGCGCCAGAAAAAACGGTGAAGTCTTTCCTGGAAAGAGCAGATTTTTCATGTGTTCTTGTTTCTGAGCTAGGAAAAACTGGCAAATACCAATTTTCCAGTACTTTCTGAAATTTGAGATGGAGGAGGATATTGCATAGGAGACTGGTGAGTTTGAAAGAAGTTCAGATAAGCTCACCAGCAAGCAGGCTTGATATTTCAGTCAAGGTGATCACTCCCATTATCTACCGATTTCAGTAGAGATGGAGGTGAAATATCCAAGTATCCTACAAAGACCTGAACCTTTTTGTGCCCTTGGACATGAACTGAGGGAGTACTTCAGCACTGCAGTAGAGGCCAAAGACTTTGCCTGGAGAGAATGGATTTAAGCACCTGACCAACTCAACCACTTTCATGAATTAGGGCTGTGCTATGTGGCTGCGGCGCAGCTTTCATTTAATATAACCTGCTGATTGCTTCTCCCCTCTACTGACAAAACTCAGATAAATCATCCTTTCAAACTATGTGGACATGGAATAGTCAATAATAGACTTCAGGCTGGAAAAAAGGAAATGGTAGCAGTTGTCTTTGACTATGCCTAAGTTGCCAAATGAAAGGGGGCAATCCACAGCACTAAAATCAAATGCCATGGGCTGACTCGTGCCTCGCCTATGTAAGGCTCTTTCTCTGTATATCAGTCTGATTTCCTCCACAGAGTACAGTAACGGGCCCAGCATCCCTCCTGGCTCCTGAGTGGTGTCCCTGGGACCCTAAGGCATGAATATTATTCTACACGCATCTATTAATTTCGAGGTTTTGAAAATGGTGTGAGGGCTGTGTTGCAGCCTGCCAGGGTGAGTGAAACTCAAGGTAGGTGTTGTGTGATCCAGGGTGCGTCAGGAGGGCACATAGAGTTGTTTGAGACTTCTGGGATGGGATTGAGGGACAGACTGATCCACAATGCTTTTCTTGAGCAACCCTTGGAGCACAGTGAGTATTGTCTTGGGAGAGATAGCTGGAGTGGTCCAAACCAGAGCCAGGGGGTGAGCTGACAACTAAGCCATCCGGATGCTCAAAAGGTCTGTGCTCCAGCATGCTGCTTAGCCTGCTTTTATTCAAAAAATTTACTTTATTCAGTAAAGAGCAATATGTACTAGGGAACTATATACCACATATAATTTAATGACTATAATGCTACATGTGGAGGGCAGAAGGGCTCTTCAGTGGCAGGCAGGTGGGAGCATTTGGAATCCACATCCCAAGAATGCAGGCAGAAAGTTATGGCTAAATGATGCAGCCTTTTTTCTGCTGCTTGCTCACCAGGGATTTATTCTGCCTCTGGAAACACTTATGTTAATGCATTCTTCTGTAATTCATTTTTGTATATATTTTCTGTATTTTCTCCCCTATTTTATTTTGTTACCAAAGGTTACTTACATGGAAACAGAAATATTTTGAGGGTTTCTATTTAAGTTTTTGTGCTCTTTGTACGTTGGTGGGGTTTTTTTTTTGCTTAAACTCAAACTTTGGCTATCCAAGCTGGATTGCTTCTGAGACAAGACCATTCCTCACAGACAACTGTCCGACAAAGAACAGGACGGCTCGTCTGTGACAAGGACGTTTACAGAGGAGAAGCTGTACTCTAGGCAACAGCAACATCAATCCCCATATGTGCTTGACTTTTCCTGCATGCATCTGAAGCCTTTAGAGCTCAAAGGGCACTTGAAATTCAGGAGAATTTTTCCAATAAATTTCAGCAGATATGGAGTTACCAGGCAGTGCGGACAGGTTTGGGAGTCCCCTGTTTCTGCTCCCTTCTGCTGCAGCTGGAGAGAAGCCAAAGCAATACACAGTCAGGTGCGGGACGTGGGGGAAAGGAGGGAAGGGAAGAGAGAAAGACAACATGCATGTGTATCTGTGTGTATCTGACTGTTCTCCACAGAGTTAATTTTGTATCCCAATAACAAACTTCTCCACCCTCATTCCCCTGCTCAGGTAGAACCACATCTACCCCTCATTTCTCTTGTCCCTTAGCAAAAGACAAGAGAAATGGTAATGTTCTTTTCCTGGTACCTGCTTCTTGGCTTGTATTGTATTGCAACTCTGTCTTAATATATGTACTTTGTTTTCTTTGCTCTTTTCTAAAGTGAAGATTGAAAGCAGTAAGTGTACTAGCTCAAACACAGTTGGGAGCAAACAGCAGTGCAGATATGGGTGGCATCCGGAAAAGCTGCAGCAGTCACACCCAGACCACCTACCTACCTTATGCGTCAAGACTGCTGCAGCATATAAATTCAAGGCAGCAGTGTGCAGTTCCTACAGTCTGCTATCCAGAGCTGCCTACTCCAGGTCATTCTTGCATATAATTCTAGGCTAGGCTTAATACAGCTAAGTTTCATACAGCCCTCTGAATTTTTACTGATGTTGAATTTTTCTTCACTTGTTTACAAGCTAAAACACGCTAAGCCTCCCTTTCTTTGCTCCAGTTTATTTTTTCATTTTATTGCTTTATTTATTCTGACAGTGAAGAAATGAAAAAACAACCGTTAGCTTGCTTTCTTGCAAAGAAAACTAAGAGATTAACAGTTTTGGATTTTTTCTGTTAGCTAAAATTTGAGCTGAAGGGTCTCTTTAACTTTTTTAACAGTATTTTCTTAATTAAGCCACTTGTTTTTACTTAAAGAAGTTTACTGGTTCAGTTTTAGAAGTGTGACTGTGTCTACCAGTAGTTTATTTTAGGATCTCTAAAGCACACATCTCTTCAGTGAATCCTGCTACCTTCATAGTTAAATGGCTTAAAAAGCTTAATTTTAGCTGTCTAAAACCTAGGCATTTAATCCAAGCTAGTCGAACCACATCCATTTACAGTCAACGAAAAAAAAATAAGCATGTCCAAGAGACAGTTCACATCTCTCTACAGATTACAGAAAAAGTAGAAGAGTCTCTACCAGACTATAAACCAAATTTTTAGTTGGCTAGAAGAGATCCCTCACTTCATAAAAATGAGGTAGTGCAGTCATTTCGAAAACCAAGATTAGGAAAAGAAGGTTGTTTCCTGAAGAAAGGCTTTGATTTAGAACAGTTGCACAGGATCTGACTGCAATATTACTACGCACGCATATACATTACATTAGAAATAAGTGATTTTGTAGAAAGAGTTTCAGGGCAGAGATATGTGCAGAAGTCCTGTGAAACTCTCTTGTATTGTTGAGATATTTGACTACACACAGAGTAGTTTCTCCTGAAATATGACCCTCGTGTTCTATTTCCTCCCACAGTACAAGATAGTAGTCCTAAATGGGATCATGTCAGTTTGGAAGATTGACATGGGATGTTTCATCCAACAGTTATCGTGGGATTTGGAGGTCATGACAGATGATCATTTTTCTGTGTGTGTCCCTACCAGAAACATTTCAGAATTGCTACAGCAGTTCATTACCCCCATGCGCAGTACAATCAAACTGAGACCTTTCACAGAGCAAAAGTCTGTGCATTAAGTGCAAGAGTTTGTTTACTGTTATTATTTTCTTGCTGTCCTTCTGTTTTTGACCCTAGCTTCCTTCATACCCTTCCTTCTCCAGTCTTGCCATAGATATTGGGTCCCTGACTGTACAGCTTCTGTGCCTGGCCCCTGAGCATGTGGTGAGAAGATCCCTCCATGTCACCTTCTAGCCCTTCCCATCTGTGTGCTGTCAGTGTTGCATCTTCCGTTGTGCAAAGAACTGTGGAGTAGAAATGACAAATGATGCTTCATGGAAAACTCAGCACGCAAAAAACTGCCTATTTATTTGTACTCAGCTCAGGGTTAATTCTTGGACTATTCTTTCCTACCCCACCGTCATGTCTTCTGACTCCAGAAGCCCTAAATGTGCTGAAGCATTATTAATCTTTCTTAAACCCAGATCTACACAATAGCAACATAATCTGTTCCAGAAGTGCTATGGGATGCACCTCATTCACAGTATTTTGCTTCACATAACATGTTAAGCGTAAATAAGGGGGCAGTGACCTTAGATACCAGATAGGAATGTCCTAGAGTCAAATAAACAGAAATTGGCAAAAGAAATCATATAAATGGCATGTGCTTTTGTATTTGAATGTTAATGATTTCATTTCCAGTAGAGGAATTGATCCTGCAGATTTGATTTATTGTTAGCTCAGCTCAATAGCATTGATTTAGGTATTGAGCATGATATGTGCCACTGCAGTTATTGTTTCCCTGAAATAATTTGTTTTGATACATATACATTGATTAAATTTTTGCTATTTTAATAGTACCAGTCATTATGGTAAGTATGACACATGCGAGCACAATATACTGGTCTTTATATCCTGAGCACATGATATGACATGGGTCAGAGTTACCAGATGCTGTGCTTTGTACTGTTCTGTATCATCCCAGTCAGCAGTCAGCACCCACTGCTACACTGACTTCTTATTATTTTTGAAAATCAAATGGAAATCATTACCACCAGATACAGTCAGTTAACACAGCATGATAAAGCAGGGAAGACAACTTGATGGTATCAAAAAGGAAAGCGTTCTCTCCATCTTGTAGGACACATGAAGTAACTAACACTTCAAAATCCCAGATCTCCTCTGGTGGTGTTCTGAAAATGTCCCCCTCCCCAGCCTGATTACTGCCAGGGCATCTGTCCCCTGGGCCTGCACGTGTTGTTTATTCTTGTCCCTTTGCCTTCTCAGGGACTAGGGAGGGAGGTGTAATTTTCACAAGTGCTTGCATAGGTCTCTGGACAGTACCAAAAAACAAACTCTCAACTTTGGTGTCTTGTCATTGTCTTCCTATTATTGTATCTGTGAAACCGGAATACACAGCACTTACACACGCATTTTTGGTACAATTGAGAGAGGTATTATCACAGAATCATAGAATGGTTTAGGTTGGAAGGGACCTTAAATATCATTTAGTTCCAACCCCCCTTCCATGGGCAGGGACACCTCCCCCTAGACCAGGTTGCTCAAAGCCCCATCCAGCCTGGCCTTGAACACCTCCAGGAATGGGGCATCCACAGCTTCTCTGGGCAACCTGTTCCAGTGCCTTACCACCCTCAAAGTGAAAAATTTCTTCCTAATATCTAATCTAAATCTACTTTCTTCATTATCTTAGTAGATTGCCAATTACCCTGTCTTTAAAAACTAGTACTGTTTCTAGAGGATCTAGAACTATTACTTCTAGCATGAAGGGCAACCAACTTGTACAGATATTCCTTGACTTCTGATTTCCTCACATCACCAGCTTTTGCAGCCACTTTCCTCACAGGGTGGGGAATCATCACATACTTTCTTTTTTTAGACAACTGATGGTCTCTGTGATATTCTTGCTATGTATTTTCCTCTTTTAAATTAAGAGTCGGCAGGGTTTGCTTGGGATCTGCTGGTTTTTGCTTTGCAAAATTTCAGGTTTTATTCAAAATGGAGTCACTTCCCCTTGATGGTGCTGTGCACCTGCCCTCACATTTGCTGCAAGCAGGTATTTGCCCTTGTTACCTGACTTGGTCTTTGTGTGTAGGTTTCATTAGCTGCACCTTAACCGTTCTTAAGCACTTTCACTTTAAAGAATACAATCTTCACTGCAAATCTTCATTTCTACCTGTTCTGAGCAACATCATGTCCATTTCTCACAGGGAATGCTTTGCTTTGATCTTATTGCCAGTCCTAATGCTTTTAATTTGATCTCTAATTATTCCCTATAATAACTGTTTCAGTTCATGTGTCTCAGCTTTAATATAAGGGTGATTAAGCACTTAGTGATCCTGCTTGGCAGCCACCTTCTAGTAAAGAAACATACTATTCCCTGACAACATTCCTACAGGAGTCCAAATGCTCTTAAGTTTTATAATGATTTTAGGAGTATATATCCTTCTTCACGTTCCCAGAGTCTAAGGTATAGCTCACTACCGTGCTGAGTCCGCCGTAAATACCCATGTGAAATACTTCTGGGCTTTATAATTGCCCTTGCTTTGCAGTGCAGCCACTTTTTCTTCATCTGCCTTTCTGAGTTGTTTTTAAGCATTAAGGAATGATTGTGTAACACATAAGAGTGCTTGTTTAGAGAGAACTTTATATTCTGTTTTTCCCAACCTTCGATGGACCGAGATTACAAAAGGTCATGGCCCTCTCACCTGGCATGAAAAACTCTGCTGACTATCGTAACACTATGAAACATTGAACTACATACATTGTTATAGATGGGAATACCATAATGAATTGAATTAATTATAGCTTGCTAACTTTGTCAGTGCATGTTTCTAGAGCTGTAGCTAATACTTTATTTTTGACATAGAATAAACAATTGTAAGTTAAAAATGGGAATTGAATTTATGCAGCTGTTAGAAGGCACAGACCTGTAATTTACAGACAAAACTGACTCTCCTTTTTCCTTCCTTTTTATCTGGAAAGTAGTTTCATCTTTCAAAAGCAGAGAAAGAATTTCACCTTAAGGATGTTTTCCCTTGCAAGATTTAAAAAAATACAGAATTCTTTTATTTTAAACTATAAATTATAATCACATAAGTCAATCAAATATATTTATGCAAATCAGAGGTACCTTTTTAAAGAGTTATGCCAAAGATATAGATAAGGGTATTGATACACATACATATTTTTTAAGAAATCATTTTGTCTTTATAATTGTTCTAAGGTAGCTGTCATTGGATTCATATTGACCTTATACCCTTTACAAAGAAATATGTTTTCCAAAAGCTGCAAATCTATTTGTAAACATTTTCAAACACCATCAAAGGAAAAAGTTACGCATTCTAACTTTGGTATACTCTTTTTTTTCCCAGCTCATCTACAGCTTTTAATTCTCTCTGTTGATAAACCCTTTTGTCAAACCTATCCAATGGGAATTTAAACCAGACACTTATTTCAGTACAGGTTTATGAGCATGTGATAGGTCAAGGCAAATAGATTATAACAAGAAATAATGTTGGATTAATGGTACCTGTTCTCATAGATGCATTCCATGTTTGCCTCTCAGGGATCAAGATAAATTAATCACCTCGTATACATTCTAGACATTTCTACTTATTCTGTTCAAGGGAAAACAATATTCAACATTTGTTGATATTTAATTGTTTCATTGTTGCTGGATAATTCCCTCAGTGAAGACTGTACAGTAGGACAGTTGTAAGTGCAGCAATAAGCACTTGCACCTGCTGCTTTAACAAAACTCCGTATTACCTTTATTCTTGGACTCATGGACAACAGACACCTTGTGGGGATTCATCCCTCTCCATAATGAGGGATCTTCTCCTCATGAGGCAGTATGCCTTTTCACACACCCTGCCACACTCAAGAGATCTGTCAGAAGTGTCGGCGTTGGGTATGTGCTCTGACTCAAAGACATGGAGTGCTTTATGGGCTGCAGCAAAACCTGACCTTCTTTTCCAAGTCTCTGTCAGAGGGAAGCTACATCCCAAAGAACAAGTACAGCTTTCAATCTCTTGCCAAGAAAAGGAAAACACTGAAACTTAGACTTAGAGCCCAGTTCATCAATTGGTGGAATACTGGAAGACATACGTGCTTTTAAGAGGTGTTTAGATTATAACTGCTGTGCTTCAAGGACAATCTCTTTGTTCTGTGTGCATATGACCCTCAGCACCGCGAAGTCCCAGCCCATAGTAGGAGCCTATAGATGTACAGTCTGTTGCGATAAACAGGTAATTATTGTGTTAATAGCAAGTGTCCTATTGACCTTCCTCCAAGCAAATACACAGATAATATGCTGCTCCAGCCTTTCGGAAGTGATGGTGTCAAGGGCAGTCAGCTCTTGACTAAGGAAGTCCAAAACTAGTCCAAGAGGAAAAAGAAGTGTGTAAAAGGAAATGCACAGGCCAATTAAAATAACAGATAAAGATCATATTTGGCCTTGGTTTTTACAAGCTTATTCTACATGTAAGAGCAGGTATGATGACCACAGAGTTAGCACAGTATTGTAAAAGAGTGGTATGCAGGTAAATGGTTCCAGAGAAGAGCTCACAGACCTTGTAATGTCTGCTGCTTAAAGGAATCCTCAGTTAATATTTAAATATCAATTTTGCAGTAGCTGACTGGAAATATTCTCATGTCCATCTCTGGTGAATGTCTTAATTTACAAGAGCAAGCTTTTCCATTCTTGGGAACTTCCTGTTTGAGCAGGAAACTTTCAGACCCATCACGCTGGGATATGTCTATTATTATTGGCAGTGCTAGGTTAACGGTTGGACTTCATGACCTTAAAGGTCCCTTCCAACCTAAACAGTTTTATGATTCTATGATTCTATGATTATTTTTACTAGTTTTTCTCTCTGAGATAATCTCTCTCCCATTCTTCTGCCTTCAGCTTTTTTATAAGCTTCATAAAGCATGGAATGCTCTCTCCAATGGAAAAGTAAGGAATTTCAGTTCTCTTTCACAACTTTGTGCTTCTGCAATCGTTTTGCCCCAGACTCTTGCACTTCACCTTGCTCTTTATGTCCTGTTGCTAGTGTCACAGAGGAGCCTATTCACCTATTTTCTATAGTAACATGCAGGTTGCTTTCCCAATCTTTTTATAACCTTCCTTCTTTCCACATAATTTTCAGGTTCTTTGCTTCTGTCTTTGAGGTCATATCCTTCTATCCTGTGGCGAGCCGGGTTTTACTTTTTCTCTCCCTTTCCCACTATTTCACTTTCTTAGTTTCTTTCCCATCTGCTTTTCAACTTGTCCATGTTTTTTTCTCATGTGTTACAATTTATTTTAAACGTGGGTGGATAGGAATTTTATCTTCCTATGGCTGTAAACTGCTCTTTCCAGGTGGAGATATAAGCAGTGTAAATATTTATTAATACTAGCTGTTACTTATTCATCACCTGCATGACCAGTCTTCTGCATTAGCAATACCAGTAGGTCCTGCTCCTCTTACAAGCTGCAAATAAAACTAGCTCATGATCAAAATTTTTATTCTACCAGTCTTGAAGATTTTAACTTCAGAACTTCTGATTTCCTCTTAAAATAGCATCTTACCTTTTGATACCAGCTTCGCAAAGTTCAAACTATAATTGCATTCATATGCAATCTGACTCAAGTTTTACTTGTCATGAATACTTTTGTGTTCGAAATTCATCTGAAGAATGCGGCTTTTCTGAGCAACCCAGTAACAGATATCTTTCAAGTGATCCCTAATTGCTGTTCAAGTAAAAATTCCCAAATCCTTTTTTACAGTACCTGTCTAAAGGCAATGCATTAAATTTAAAAGGAGATAGGCAGCTACATCTATTTAAAAAGACAATGAATTGTTTGTTTACGATGGTTGGTTTTTGAAAAGTTTTCCCCAAGTCTGTGTCAGTCTGTCAGATAAAAATGAATACATAGACATTTTTTAGTTAATAATATTTATTTACCTTTGTATATATTTGTATAAACAGACGTGTCTGGGACAAGCTTGCAGTGTGCCAGCAAAGCTTATTCTGAAAGGTATGGACCCAGTCTGGGATTGCCTAACAGCAAGAGGAACAGTCTCCAGCTAAAATGACATCTCTAGCATTTTGCTAGCTATCATTCTAAATCTATATTTGGTTGAAACCTATGCCCTCTTGAAACTGGCAGAGAGTTTTTGAGTAGGCATAGTGCCACCCCAACAGATGGTCATAGGCGAAGGCATGCCAGAGAACCAGTATGTGCATCACATTTAAGTATTAAGCAATGGATTTCCATCCAAGAATGTTAAAACAGCAGTCAAGCCAGAACATCTGAGCCTGTGGTTAAGGGGATATGCTGACTATTCCCTCTCAGAACTAGATTAACTTTCAAAATGATGATTAAAAAAAAAAAAGAAGAGAAAAAACCCTCTCCAGCTGTGAGATTTTGGCTCTAACAAAACAAGAATAGAAGGAAAGTGAAGTATTTAATGAAATCCTCACCTTTAACAGCTTCCTACACATCAAACACCTGAAATCCCTCCAAGTAAATACAAATGGGCTTCCATGGCATGGCTCAATTTCCCGGTGAATAGTCCTATTGATGGCAGAAATTAGACCTGCACATCATGGTAGCCCACGTCTGCTTTCTGTTAAACACAGCCCAGTCCTGTTCAGGGTATGTCACACACCATGTCAATTCAAACTGGCACACGCTGGTGAATAACACTGTGGTCGTGCCAAGAAGGTTTAGTGCATCTATAGCTGACAACACTCTTTGCACAGGAAAAATTTAAATTACTAGTGCAAAAACAGTAATTCTGAATTACATATTCTACATCTTTCTGCTCATTTCTTATACTGATCTATAGTAGAAGTAAAGCCCTGAAAGAAAAGGAACACCTTGAGTAGTTTCAGTTGGGTCAGGGTTAACATTTATTTTCAGAAAATAAAGACATTGTTAATAAACAAGTTATACAGTTACATCATTTCTGAACTACAAAAGCATAGTGAAAAAAACCACTCTGCTGAATGTCATCATCAGCATAGTCATTGTTAAGAACTGGATAGAGCATTTAGGTCTGCTGAGAGTAGATTTTTTCACTAACAAAAAGCAGAGGTAAAGTATTGCTTTCTCAGTGCTAGACTAAACAATTAAACAAGAACAGGATTCAAGGTTCAAAGCATAAGAGGACTGTGGGGAAAAAAAGAAAAAAGGAACACTTGCAAACTCCTTTATATCGTATGTCTTTCCCACCACCCACAGGGTTAACGTTTGGGGCTCATACTAAAACAGGACAATTCTAGAAGCTGTGATCTCTATGCCATGCAGGTTAAGGGAAAATTAACATTAGGTTTTGTCACATGCAAGAAAAGGTGCTCCAAGCCAACTAGAGCACAATAAGTATCTTCTGCCTTCAGGCTGACGCAGGCATTTTACACCTTCTCCGCATTCACTGGAGAAGAACCCCTTCACGACTCTGCTTTCACAGTTGTCTGCAAACATGGCCACCTAAGATCCTAAAACAGCTTTTCAGCTGCTTTTCTTCCATCCCTCCGTCTCTCCCCTACAGTTCATGGTGTTTTAGATGCTCTCTACATGATGACTCCCCTCTTGCACTGGCTGAGGAAAGACAACTAAAATGGGAAAGAAACTAGAAAAACAAGTACCCATTCTAACTGCTGTTCCTAGGGAACATTTGCACTACTGTTTAAACATTTACACATACACATGGAAGTGGTGTACAAGTACCAATTTCATTGAAAAACTTCATCCCAGCAGTCACTGTAGGAAGGAGACTGACTTTTAGCCAGCGTGCAGATGGGATTTTCAGTGGAGCTCTGTCCTGCCGCACAGCAGACTGTTACCCGTGCCGGCGCTAGCTGGGTTACACGAGCTGCTCCAGCGCAGGCATCTCCCTTGGATTTTTGCTCTGATAACAGTTTTTATTTTTATACATTTGGAATACTATTCACTACAACTCCAGATGCGATAATTTCCATATTACTTCTCTCAGGATAGATTAAATATTTGGGAAATTCTGTTGATTTTAGTTAGATGAGAGAGTTGGGAAGCAGCAAGACAGTAATTGCATACATAAACACGTAAGTTGTCTGTCTGCGGGGAGATATTTATTACCCAGAATACGTAAAAAGATTCAAACAAGGCTTTCAACTCTCCCCAAAATAGTCTGAATGCTTAACAGAAGGAGTTTTCCTTGTAGTTATACTTTGAAATAGTACATAAACAATGTTCAAAGTTTTCCTTTGCAGCAGTTCCTACATAAATTTGAATTTTCATATTCACATTCTATGAAAACCAGGGGCCAGGTAGCATTTGCCCAGTGGCCTGCTGTTGAAGAGAAGGGTGACAGCTGCTGTGCTAGAAATGCCTTTTAGAAGAAGAGAACAAAAGAAGTGAGACGAATATGAAGCCATGGGAACTGAGCTGCAAGGAGAACTCTATTCTAGGTTGAGTGTGATTGCCTGTATGCAATATTTCCGTACCATCCAGAGTTACTGGGGATGTAGTTTTTGAATGTCCTGTCACATTCTCTCCAGTTAAATCCCTGTATCAAATAACAATATTGAGAAAGCTCTGGGCAGCTTGTTGAAGACAAACATGTTGCATGGGGTGCTGACCACAGTCTCGGTGTCCCTGTCACAGCACTCTGCTTTGCAAATGGCAGTGTTTGCTAAAGAAAGGTTTCCAGTTCCTCGTAACAGGCATATTATCAGAGCTCCTTTTCTGCCCTCTTCTTTCCTAATACCCTTTTAGCCTTTCCTTACCGTTCTTTCAAGCAGTGCCTAACTCCATGGGCGCTTCTGCATCTAGATTTGCTTTGATATACCAGCATCCACATCCTACTGACTCTGGCCTATATAGGACTGAATGAACAATTCTCAGAAGCCCAGAAGTTCTAAAATAGAATCACAGAATCACAGAATCGTCAGGGTTGGAAGGGACCTCTGGAGATCATCTAGTCCACCCCCCCTGCCAGAGCAGGGTCACCTACAACAGGTTGCACAGGACAGCGTCCAGGCGGGTTTGGAATGTCTCCAGAGTGGGAGACTCCACAACCTCTCTGGGCAGCCTGTGCCAGTGCTCCACCACCCTCAAAGTAAAGAAGTTCCTCCTCATGTTAAGATGGAACTTCCTATGTTCAAGCTTGTGCCCATTACCCCTCGTCCTATCAATGGGCACCACTGAAAAAAGACTGCTCCCATCCCCCCGGCATCCTCCCTTCAAGTATTTGAAAGCATTAACAAGATCCCCCCTCAATCTTCTTTTCTCCAGACAAATAGCCGAGGTTGAAGCACATGGGAATTCATTAACGTGTTATATCAAAAAAAAAGTGGGTTCCAGGAAGTAGCTGGCAGTTGTACACTGTTACCTGTGAGTCCTTCTGAGTTCTTTTCTTTTTCACCAGCTGGTACATTGTGCATTTTTTTTCACATCTCTACTCAAAACTGAGCACCTGAAGCAAGAAGACACTTGAAAAAGCAAACCTTGAAAGTTCAAGAGTTTGTATTAGCCTTCTGAAGGAAGCTCTTCCCAGAGATTTGGCTTTTGATAAGGACATTGTCCTCAAATCAGGTGCCACTCATCATTTGTCCAGTGTCCTAATGTTGAAAAGACAAGAGCTACTCCAGAGAAGTGCCTCTTTCTGGAGGAAAAGACTGAAAGAAGAAAAATGCACATGAAAGAGAGTGCACTGATCTGCAAAAGGGCGATTTCAGGATGTGTGTTTATGTTCCTGAGGAGCTCAGAAAACTGGGGAAAAGAGTAATTGAGTAAATGTAACTGCTCTTTTACTTGGAATAATGGTGGTTCATTTTTTCCATAAAGAGTGCAAAGATCTGATGCAATGGAAGCACACATCTGTTCGTCTTACTTTCATTTGTTAGACAGAAAATGAACCCAACTCCCCTCAGCAGAGCTCCGGTTTTACAATAATATACCTCCACTGATTTTTCAAGCAGTTAGTAACACCCTTGAGTAAAACAGTTGTGGAATAGATCCAGAATATGTATAATTTATTATCCATAAGGGACTGTAAACAGCAGCATATACATCCTTTAAAAGAGTGGGTCTGTGTAAAGATCTGAATAGTTTTCATAACATTTTCCCAGTTTTGTTTCTCACCTTTCAGGGTTTTCATATTTTAGCAAACATTCATAAAACAGTGAACTGCCTGCAAATCCCTGCAAAGTCAAAAAGATCAGTTATAATGATTTAACTTGAGAACTTACACACCTCTATTGGAGATGATCCACTTTTAAGATGAAAACTATGCAAAAGTGGAATTCATTTGCAATTTGCAACAAATGCCAGTATTCTCTACATTTGAGGGTTTTGAAACTGAATCTGAACAAGGACTTTCCTGCAAAATACACAAGTTTACTGATCAAACTGTTTACATGATTTCCCTACTCCTTCCTTGCACCTACTACAAAAATAAGAAAAAAAAAACTGTGCTATATTTATAGAAAAAACAATATAAAAGAAGGTGTGAATCTCTATTGACTACTTTTTGTTTTTTTCTTAAGGCTTTTTGACTGGTAGTTTCCGAGCCATTTATAGTGTAACCTATTCACAACACAGAATCACAGTATCTAAATCCTGATATGTGAAAAAACATCACTTCTAAAGGCTTAAAGTACCAGCATGCCTAAGGGTGAGGAAAACAGTATGGGTCCAGTGATTTAAGGGATAAGAAAGGTTTTCCTGGATTAATATGTAGTGTAAGATTTTTCTTCCAGCATTATATGCCACTTGCCAGAACTGTTTGATGTTGTGAATTAGTTGGGATTTTTAATTTCATGAATAATTCACAACTCACTGCAGTGATTCCAGAAAGTCATAACACCTTATCATACATTCATATCAGTGCTCAACACTGAAGGGAATATTGTTTTGTTTCTAGAAAGTGTTGTGATATCTTGGAGAGTAAGTGTAGTTCAGCTAAACATTAATAAAAATTCCTGTGTGCTTACATGCATTTTCTGCCTTCTAATCTTCTGTATAACCCACAGGTAAACATCTTTTTTAACCACAGCATACAGTCCAAAGCTACTTCATGGCCTGCACCCAGGATTTTGTCCATTTCAATGGCATTTCATCCATTTTCTTGAGTTACCAGAATTTTGCCTCCGGGCCACCAAATAGTCAGGTACTGTAGATTTTGCAGATCCCATCTGAAACTAAATTAACTTCAGAAAACATTGCTGTCACCTTTCCTTGCAGACATCTACAGACAAGAGACCCATGTGAGAAGGCAGCATAAATCGGGAGAGAAAATGATCCTGAAGTGGAGGTTTTAACACTGAGAGGGCCAAAATTTTATCTCTGATAATGACGGTCTCAGCTAGTAGGGAACAGATCTTCAAATACTCGCACAAGGTTTCTAAGCCTTCTTTTGTGAGATACAGAAAATCTGTGCTGTTCCAGGGCAAGGGGAGGTTAGATTGATGCAGGACAGGACAGTAAGCATCGTCACAGAGCACGTATGAATATGAAAACTTAATAAATGTAGTTATGGACCAAAGAGAGAACCCTAGAAATGTGCAGCCTTACAATTCTTATTTATCCAATATCTTGGACAACTCCCAGTGCAGGGAAGCAGAAGCATACTAACTTAGAGCAACTCCAAACTGATGGCTTCAGGGAGCACAGATGGGGCTTATCCTCATGTGTTGTGACAGATCAGTTCCCCACCACAGACGACTTGCTAAGTTCACAGTAGGTCTCAGAAGTCTGAAAGTGAGAGAGTCAGCCTTCAGCATTCAAAGAAAGATTTGTTTTTAACTGCCCATAGAGGAAGAAACATATATCTGTCCTTCTACCACAGTACCTGAAAATCAGGGTCAATGGGAAAAGTACAGAGGCCAGATTATCTGCATTTTGCTGAATCATGTACAACTCAGGAAAAGGAGGATAAAATGCAACTAAATCGGAATGGCAACGTTTCATGCTCTTTTGCACTGGTGCCAAAACAAAGTACAAAAACATAAAGATTTTAGTCCAAGATATCTAGCTGAATATCTGAAATCATTAGCACAGAGTCTCAGATCTTCTTAGTTATTCTTAACTCACTCTTACGAATAGCCTTTTGACTGTTTTCCATAAAATTCCCCGTGTTTGGGGGTCTTCCAGCAGTTAAAATAGTTTTAATATGGTAAGATATTAGCACAGTAAAATAAGGAAAGTTAATGAAATTTTTTGCCATCGATGACTATGAATAAATTAGGCCCAATTTGGAGCAATAAATATCCATACCAGTGGGTAAATGGTAGTGAGTTTCAGGGTCCATGGAAATTATTTGATTAATAATTAGGAGGTAGATCCCATTTTTAGTCAAAGCAAACACAAGTTTGCTTAAGAAATTCAGAAACGCTAGAAGAAATCCACCTATAGCACTGCAAAACTGTTCATTGGAGCTAATAAGATTGACACAAATCAGCAGACAATTGAACTATTATTCCTTTGAAAATAAAGGATTAGAAAATCGTGCAGCCAGATATGGTTTCAGTTAAAACAGAGAGACAGAATTTGATTTGATAGACAGGGAAGGGAGTGCCTCTCTGTTCCTGACTCTAAGAAGTTAAATAAGCCCCTAGAATAGCATTCGCGGCAGGTTTTCACCGTGTCTAAGACAGTGATAATGATGAGAATAATACATTTCCCTGGTAGGGTTCCACTTAGAACACAGTGTTCTGTTCTTGTCAATTCAGATTAAACAAGATATTGCAGGATTTGAACAGTATAGAGGGAAAGTGCAGTGAACTATAAAGAAGGAGTTGTACAAAAACAAGTAAACATGTGTGTCTTAGAGGTTCAGGGAAAGCTAAATAGATAACATCTTGAACATGTGTACAATAAATCTGACAGGTGTGACGATACAGCTCCTGCAGCCATGTGCAAATGTACCCGTCCATAACAGTGTTCTATAAATATTATAGACAGAAACTGAATATAAATTATGTTTAAGGTTGCCCAAAACCCCATTACAAGATAATATTTTCAGTGAAATACTAAATGAGCCATTCAGATATACAGTTTATGTTTTTTATTTTTCAGATATACATTATACACTTGCCCCATGAAAGTATCAGGGCACTTTTCTGCTAAGGATTTGACAGTTTCCAAGAACAATATCATAGAAATACACATTTTTCCCTATTTAGAAAATAATTTTAAAGTCATTTTACTGTCAATCTCTAGTTTTTTTCATGTACTTCAGAGTGAAGGCTTGAAATACCTTTCAGTTGAGTTGTTCTGCTGTCTTTCGCTACACCCCAGAAAACTTTTAAATTTTGATCTTACGAGGACTGCAGTGAGTTGATGAGGATTGTGATCGAGTTCAGCAGATTTGGATGGACTGAAGAGTCCATTTTCACTGAGCTTTTCATCACAGGTCTTCCACATGGTCAAACTGCATTTGCACTTTTTCACAGAGCGATGTAACTTCTGGGATCACTACTAGATTTTCACCTGCAAGGAGGGTTGCTGCACTGAGCTGCAAGAGGTGGTCTCTGGTACAGACAGTGAGCTCCCATTCCTTCTTCTCTTGGTGGCCTCCAAGTGTGGGGGAAGCTGGTGCCAGATGAGGGGTAAACAAGCAGCAAGTGGGTGTCGCAGACCAGGAGAAGATCTGCACCTAGAGATGTGAGCTGGGAGTGGGAAGCAGAGCGGGGGAGGGAGGCGGGGAGGAAGAGTGGAAGAAGGTGGCAAAAGGTGGGCCAACAGGGGGTCTGATTTGGAGACAAAGATACTGAGGTGGAGAAAGGGGGCTGTGTTGAATGACCACTGGGTAGGAGGAGAACAGCAATGGAGACATGCTGTTTGCATAGGGAGGATTGCCTAGAGCGTGCTCGTTTTCAAAACTAGAAACTGAGCCCAGAGGACATTTGTTCAGCATGTGGCAAAATACATTGTCCTGTTCCACGCTAGTCTAATCAGCTGCCTAAACAGCCATTACGGGCTCACAGTTGCCACTGGCTTTTTCATTAGATGACACAACAGAAACATAGGCAGCCAGGAGTCCGAACTCTGCTTAGTAAATCCCAGATCAGAACCCTGTCTGATTAAATTTCTGTGGGAAAGGGGCTGCTTTTTCCTGTGGGTGTTTCATCTACTTATTTTGAGGTAAAAAAAACCTTACACCTTTTAAAGAATATTAAGCTTGCAAAGACGGTTCAAAGGTTGAGAAAGACCAGAACTAACATCGTTTGTGCAGGCTGATTTTTACAATATCTTTAATTACAGGATCACATATCATCTTCCACAGAGCCCTTGTCTCAGTCAGGATGGACATGATATGTGGATGAACCCGGATGTGTGGGGATTGAATTATGGTGCCATTAGTGTCTGAGCGTGTATTCAGGACACCCTGATTGCAAAGCAAAGTACTTGCATTTAAGACACTTGCTCTGGGAGCTTAACTACACTCACGGATGAAGGTTAAAGGGTGAAGTTTAAGGCAGCAATGTATAGTAGATACCTTTACTTAACAGCAAATATTCCCATATTTGAATTAAATTAATGGTGTATGTTTCAGTTTTATCTACAGGCCGCCTTCCTAACCATCATTAACCGTCTCATTTCCAGAGTCATGCCAGCAGTTGTTCCTGTAGACAGTTTTTAAGAGGATATCCCATTATACACAATAGCAGATGTCCATTAAGTCACTAAATGAGAAAACCTCTATCCAAATTGCTCATTTCTCTTGAATGAACTGTTTTACCTAACAGATCATGAAACCTTTACCTAAGACCTGCACGTATAAACACATTTTCTTTTCATTTGAAATGGGATACTGAACTCCAGGAGCCAAGATCAGTTATCTTTTTTAAATCAAAAGAAATCACAAATTAAAAGAAAAGCCAGAAAGAAACCAATTTCTGTTTTCTGTCTCTTTCTATCTACCCAGCTGAATTCAACTACAGCTGGTACAGAGCCCAAATAAATGTTGCTGCAGAGAAATGTATCCATTTTAGTGGAGTAGCTTGTGTGATTTCTCATAAATGCTTTACAATAATGACAGCCACAGCTCGGAAGCTATCATGGTCTTTTCCCCTGGAGAGCAATATGTGAACCATACTTAGTGTTTAACCTTTTCTGAGAGGGCAAATGAAGCGGGAGTCAGGCATAATCAAGAACTAGAGAGGGGGAACTACACAATCAAACATGTTTTTCAAAAATGTCATTCAAAGAGTTTGTTCTGGTTTGTTTCAATGGGTCCTTTTCTTGGTTTTGGTGGGGGGGCAGGGGGGCTGGAGAGAGGGGCACGAGTTGGAAAAACACTTCATGTCAGATCCAAAAAAATAAAGCTTTTCCACACTAATTTCCATATTGGCCAGACAGTTACCTCACTCGATTGAATCAGGGACCTCCCTTTGGAGGGTCTTTTCCCCACATAGGGCAAAGTGAGGATATCACTTTTGTGCAGGCACATGCCCTCCACCTGCGTGTGTCCACAGTGCTACAGCACATTGGGGTTCTGCTTGTACGTTTGGCCTTGCAACAGCAAAGTCTTCGGTAGCTCTTGCAACTGATTTCAGTGCATGCAGCATGAAACCACTCATAAGCATGCAAAATACCCATGGTCATCGCTAAACTTGAAAGAAAGAGCTCAGTCCCTAAATAAGCGATGCTAGATTCATTTGCAGTGTACTGTAGTATACTATGTTAATGGTAGTCTGTCTTTACTGCTAAAGAGCACATACAAGTTTCTAATCTGAATACAGATCCTTTATTAACTCACTACTGAGCATGAGCCTTTGTGTCTGGAACAAAGTGTTGCTGCGGCAGCCAGATACATATGAAAGACCTTTGTGCTATAATGGCCACTGCTAGTGTGTTTTACCCTCTCAAAAATCAGAGCTATTGCTATGTATTTAGCATGTTACAAATACATATCTCACATCTAATTTGACATTTAAATTGTTGTAGTCGTTGTACGGGGGGGGGATTTATTTGTTGGGTTTTTTTTTGCTTAAGTGCTAGGGAGGTAAATGAGAACATAATTACATTGTCAAAGTCAATAATAGCAAGCAGCCTCTGTCAGGTCTTGCTGTGCTCAGCACTGTTTCACAGGAACTGCTGGGGAGCTCTTCCGCCACCAATCCATTTGGCTCCATTTAAGAACCGAGTACAGGAAGGTAGTTATTGTACAAGATTAGTTTCCTGTATGCTGCAAATTGGCAGTAGCAGAAAAATACAGGATGAATTTATTAGCTTGCAAGGTCAGCTAATAAAAAGAAAACTATGCAACTTGGACTGTTGTTTACTTTAAGTCGGATGGCTTATTATACTTCATGCAAAATTTAAACTAGTTAACTCCTGCCTTTCCAGCCTGCGAAATCATCACAGAAAAAAATAAAAAAAGCTTTAATACAAAACCTAGTCTGGATGTTCATATTCAAGGAATTTAGCAGGGTTAGAATGCCCTGCTCTTCAAAAAGAAAAACATTATTGGCTTAAAAAATGTTTTTAATTGATGTTCAAAGGAAAAAAAAACATATTTTTGGACAAAAGATAGTATTTAAGATGATAATAACATCGTGATCTTCCTGGAGAACAAGATATGATGTAAATTTGACTTATTTGTGCCTTTTCTTGCCACAGACTGTAAATGAACTGACAAAACAGTACCACCATTTCAGAAAAAAAAATAACTGTGCTTCAAACAGCAGATAATTGGGGCCAGTTCAGCTTGAGTTTTCTCCAGAATCTGAACACACAGACACACACACACACAGGTGGAAACTTGGATAAAAAGAGAGATTTTGAACTCTGTTGTAATACCTGTACAATAAACTTTCTCCAGATTAGCAGTCAGAAATTCCAAGTACTTAAATTTTTTCACTGGATTTTTTTAAAGCTCCTAAATATGTTAGGTGGTCATAGCAGTTAAGTGCTCAACTTACTTTCAAGCTCTTTGAAGTCTATGAGGCACCCATTCACATCCCTTGTTTCCTAAAGGAAAGATTTAGGCTGAAGTCTTCAGGCACACTAATGCGGGCACTTTTCAGTAGCCCAGCACACCTAACCTGTGTTCCTTGCCAAGGCATAGTGTCACCTGGTCTTTGGGCAGGAGGACACCAGGACTTGAACTGATACAGCCAAGGAAGGATCAGCGAGTGCTTCTAAAGGTACCAAAGGGGGATGCAGTCTGCGGATGTTAACCGCTGACTTCTTGCTGCTGGTCATAACGATGGGACTTGTTACCTGCCTCCCTTTACTGAGACCTTCTCATCTTATCCAGTGATCAGCACTCAGATCTGTCCGTTTTAAATAAGTAGGTCAGTGTCTCTGCCTCCTCCACACAGTACAGGCATATATCCCTCTGCATGTCATGGATGCATCCCTGGAAAGTGCAGTGCTTAGAGTTTTGACAGGTATCAAACCATTCTTATTTTTTAAAGAATCAGTGTAAATCTTACTTTTTAATAAGAATCAATGTAATACAGGGGATGCACACAGGAACTTAATACACTGTTTAAATACACATGTGGTGGAAAGGCAGAATCAGGATCATCATGACCGTCCGTCAGCTGCCACCTCAACATCTGATAACAACACAAATGTTGTTAGAGATGCTGGTTTGTGGTGACCAGCTTTGTGGTGGCCAGACGTGCGGTCTGCTTTTTAAATGAAAAGATGAGGAGGGACTGCTTGCAGGCCTAAAATGTTGACTGGTAGAAGCCTTAACAGCACGAGATCAAATTTTGCTGTGCCCTGGTGATCTTGTTCAACTGGTCTTGCATCGGATGGTTATTTTGAAAGGTCTCCTGGGCCACTGCACCTATGACACCAAACACCCAAAGTCAGTCTTCAAGAGCAAGCCTCTTTCTAAAGAGACACATCCAAACAGTTCGTTGTCTACATTAGAAGCTCACTGCTCGTCAGATTCAATTAAGTCAATGAAGGGTGAAGGATGGAAAAACAGGGTTATGATGACAGTTAGCAGATCAGAGTACTAAATGAAAGCAGTAGGTAGTGTAGGTTACTGTACTTAGAATACTCTTTAACACTGTGGGAGACTGAGCTTTCCTCTTCTTGGGGGCCCGTGTCCCAGCAGGGTGTTATAACAGGACCCAGAGCACACTGATCCATCTTTGGGAATGGAAAGCTGGGCCACACTGTAGCCAGGGCAGGGCAGGCAAAGAGCAGGCTGACTTTGTGGGAAACAGTAAAACCAGGCTACTGGTCTCTGCTTTCTGGATGTTAATCTGAAAGTAAGACAGAAAACCAAGCCCAGACTTTTTCCTGGGAGTAGCAACCATCTCCCTTTCTGGCTGGGGAAAGCTGGGACTTCAGCTGCTTACACTGCTGACTGCCTTTGTGTTGGGTGCTTAGTCTTAGGGAAAAAAAAACACTTACTATCATGAAATGCAGGAGGACAAAGGCACGAATTCCTTTGTCCTGTTTAAACACATTCCTTCCAGCCTGACTTCCCACAGCTGATGAAGGTACATAGTCTGCCTCTAAGGTAAATGTGCAGCCCCATTGCCCAGGCGGCCTCATTCAGCTTCCCTGTCCAGCCACACACAGAGGACCTTCTGTGTGCCCAGGTGTCGTGGCATGCCTCGACTGTGCCCTGACCTCATGTCTGAATAATGCCCATCTCGTAGTCACACCAGTCTGCGCTCTGGGAAAGGAAACCCAGCTGGGAGCCGCTTCATGAGGGAAAGAGGATTTTGATGTGCACTGCGGTACAGCCAAGCAAGTAAATCAGGGCTCACCCTCAGGAACCCCACTAACCCTCCAGAGATGCTCCCTGCACACCACTGCTGCAGTTCAGTGGTGAGGCTTCCCTGCCTCACTTAGGGGTGCTCTGAGTCACCCTCCCTACCTGAGCCAGCCCCAGGGTGGGATCCGGCCCTCCTAAACCAGGACTGGAATAGACTTCATCTTCTTCCCAGCACCACCCCCCTCCCTATTGACCCCCCACTCTTACAGAGGCAAGGCGACAGTTATTTTCCATCCATCCAGTCTAAGCCTGGGTATCCATCAACATGAGTGGTAGAGGACAGTGCGAGAGTAAACAAGGCACTGTTCCCAGCACTGCTTATGTGATTCTTAATTAAGCATCATCAGATAAAGAGCAGGGGCAAGAACCCAGCACATCCCTTCTCCCAGAGGAGCACCTTCATGGCTACAGTTTCAGGTGCCTTCTTGTTTATGAATCTCTCCATTCAGCTCCTACAGTCCCGGGCTGCCTCAACCCTGAAGCCCCAACCATGCCTCATGCACTTTGTGTGCCCACTCTGTATGATTTAGTCGTGAAGACTTCAGCAGATGGTTTCAGATTTGCTGATCTCCTGCGGCAAATGAATTAGAGCTGGAATGGAACGCGAATCTGTGGAAATAAGTCACCTAAAATGTAGTTTTCTGAAACGTCTCAAGCCACCTATAAAAAATGCAAGGAAGACAAATGTAAACTCTTTTGAGAGTAAGGAGTGTAATGTACAGCATCAGATAGGGACTAGAGCAATTTGCAGACTTCAGTGCTCAGTCTCTATTATCTGTAGTCAGCAGAGGCAAATGCTGTGCCCTCAGCACTACCATGCTCTAAAACTAGAGATTAAATGTAATGATGACAGAATCAAACACTGACCCAGGGTTTCAAACTGTTCCACAGATCGAAAGCACCAGCAACCCAGGGTTTCTCATGAAGAATCAGCAACTACCTTAATTCAGGATCCAAAGATTACCGTTTTCAGCAAAATGCAGCATTTCCTTGTCCAAGTCATCTCTAGGAAAGGAGGAAAAAAAAAAAAAAAGGAAGGAAATACACTTTGGTGGCCCATAGTTACCATAGATCAGATGCAAATTCACAGATGCAGTAAAATTATTCACCAGTGCCAGTTCATATTACCTGATGATCTGGACTTGGTTCCTGGGATGTCCAACTCCTTCTGGAAGATCTTGAATGAGTCACAATGTGTCAAGAAGATTTCATCGAAAGGGATTCTGGGGGTTACATTTTTAATGTAAAATAGGCAGATTTAGGGGCTTCGGTAAGTGAGGGCAGTCAAGAGGTAACTTTCATTTTCACGTCGGTCACACTGGGAGGAGTATTGAAGAGTGTTTTGCAAATGCTGGTCCTGAGCCAGAAAGCTTTTGCTTACATACATAGGCCTTCCTACTGAGGTTCCCCACCAAAATAAATGAAAAAGCTCAGAACGAGAGTTGCCCACAGCCTGCTGTCCACCAGGGCCATGTGGCTGTAGCCTGGAAGGCAGGAGGGCAGGTGCCTCTGCCTGCTCCTCTTCATCCCGCAAAATGGGAGCCTTGGAGCAGGATGGGAGTGTGCAAGTGTGCCCTTCCTTCCCCCATTCCCTCCCAGAGGGAAGTGAGATGGCATCTTAAAATCCTACCGTAGTGACCCACTAAGGCATGCAGGATTTTAACCTGTAATTTAATCTGGGTAAGGTTTAACAATGCAGCCGAGCTGGTCTACAGCAGGAAGTAGGGTAGGTCTTCCTTGAGCCATGGTGTGCAACAAAGCGATTCCCTGTTTGGGTGAGACAAACTGTTATAAATCTTCCTCTGTCAGAGAGGATAGTCACAAAAGAAGCGGTCTTGTCTGGTCTCCAGGATGGTCAAGTAAGTGTGAGCAAGTCATGACATGATGCTGAGCAAGTAAGATAAGCAGGAGAGGGTTTGTGTTCACCTGAATGACGATTGCACAAAGCTTCCTTTCTACTGCTCAGTTATCTTGGTCCTTACAACTAAAGTAAGTGAAAACGCAAGCTCTGAGGGAGCAAGAATTTGATTCAGTATTTAATCCTAACACAGCCTGCCTTTTAAATTACAAACTAAATCCAAGTTTTATCAATCTCTGCCCCACAGTCTTGCTGAGATTTTTCACATTCCTTTGCCAGCCAGTTTAATTAGAATTTTAAGGCTTTCATGTTCAAAGTGTCCACTTTGAACTGATGGGGTCAGCAGAGTTCAAAGGAAAGGATGAAAAACTCCAAAGACTGAAACAGAAACAAGCCCCAAGCCTTATCCCAGCTTCACAAGTGCTGAGAAAGTTTGGATCTGGAGGCAGAGATTGCAGTTTGAGTTTGTAGGCAGAAGGGAAAGTTATGTTTTTCACACCACGGGGCATCTCCACATGTTGTGAAGCTGATCAACCTTTCCACAAATCCCGAGCCAGCAGAGCTGCTCAGAAGATACTTAGTGTGGAAAAGAGAATACAGACACCTCTCTTGCTTAGTCCACCACCAGGCTGAAGATTTACACTTGGAGAGTTTTTGTTTGCACTACTGAGGTACACATGTTTATGAGAGGACACTTGAATATAGGGCATTATGCCAGGCATCATGTGTGAGAAATATTAGCTCTATCTTCTTGTTTGTGGTTATGACTTGTCCCATTTCTGACAAAAAAAAAAAAAAGATAACATTAAAAAGTATAAGAAATCATTAAAAAAAAACAGAATATAAATACAAAAACTAGCTTTTACAATGTAGTGCATGTTCACTGAGCTGTTTGCACATACACACCCAAATTGTTACAAGTTACATGTCTGGTTTTGACATTCCTTGTGTTTATAGCATAATAAGGGACATGATAAACTCGGGTGACAGCATTTCTAGTATTATTCAAAGAATAAAATATAAAGATTTATTTCTACCCACTCGTGCAGAAACACAGAGCTAAATGAATAAAAGAATGAATATGCACACTGTAAAAAACACTCTTCCCTCCAGGCGAATTAGATGTCTGGTTAAACTGTTCTGCATGAAGTCCATCATGCGTAGCCATGCACACTCTGCATACAAAGAAAACAGTCGCCCCGTCCCAGCAAAGGGGGGGCTGAACCATACCAGCAGGGTCTGAGTCACCACCCAAGACAGTCAGGTTTGGGTGTTTTTTTACCAGTTCCCAATTTACAATTCCCTGCCAACTAGAAGTGGATATACCTCGTGTTTACCCTGAACCAAAGTACGTGAAGCAAAGTACAAAGTGCCATTGGTACACAAAGACCAATACGTTATACCAATATCCACTTTCTGCAAACACTGATGTAGCAGCAAATGTTACAGTAGAATAGTAGAGCTACATCCCACAGCTGGGATCAGAGCAAGCTTAGCCAGGATCATCATGCATATACCGAGACTTTTCCTGGCAGAAAAGCCAGCTGTATCTGTCAGATATAACACTTGTTGCTGCCACAGGTCTGACTGGAGCCCATAGTGTTACCTGGTTTAAGAACAGGAGAACGCCCATACTAAGGGCATCTATCTGGAAACAGAGAACAGCCAGAAAGTTGCAGTACAATTACTGTCATCCCGGTTTTCCTGATCGAAGGGCAAATAAACTCTCCCAGCTTGTGAGAAGGAGGACACTCAGAGGAATGCATCTTTTGGCCCTGAAAAAATATACAGCAGCCAAAGACCAAGAAAGGGAATTGAAAGGCTAAGGAAAGATGTTGATTGAAAGAGATATTGAGGAATATTTGGAGCAGAGGAAGACTGAAGAAGGGGAAGTAGAAAAATTCTTGTCACAGTCCGGACTAGTCACATAAAAGCAGTAAAGGGATGAGGAAAAGATGTAGATGGTGTGGGGGAAAGTGATATAGTTTTCTCCTTTCGGACCTGTTATTCTCCTCTTCCTTCCCATGTCCCTTTTTTTATTTTCCTTTTTGTTTTTCAGTAGATTGTTCTATGGATGTAATGTCACAGAGGCACATTTAAATAAAAAGCCAAATCAAAACAACGTTTCAGTAACTGTAAAGCCGATCTATCCTGCTCTGCGGATAACCCTACAGCAAGCTGGCCCCTAAAAATACTACAAAGAGCTGTGACTCACGCTCACAAGCATTGGCTGATCAATGGAAACTTTGAGGAGTCTTTTGTAGGTATTTGTGTATGAGAACATGCACATAAGAGAGACAAAGAGCTGGAATGTGTTGCTATTAGATACCTGACTGTGTGCTGATGACTCCGATGTGTGAAGGCAGCACTTCTTCTGCACTCCAGAAGGCATGCTGTGTTATTCCTCTGGTACAATTGTTTTGGTCCTCTTATCAGAGCATATGTTAATAGCTACTTACACCAAGAGCTGGAAATCGCTAAGAATTTCAAAGCTCCATCAGGGAGGAAGTAGGAACGGTACATGCCCCAGAAACACCCTACAGAGAGATTTAGCTCCTGGCTGCATTTTTACCTTTAGACTGTTTTTTTCAGGCACTTACTATTTTCTCTCAACCTGTAGAGGCACCTATTTTCAGTAACATCTCCCAGTGCAGGAAAAAGATGCTATTCATACTCACTTATATTAATTAACTGAGAGTAAAATCCGCTTCTGAAATAACAGCAAATTAGCAGAGCCCAATAGCATATTAGCTTGAACACATCAAAGTGCTGAATGAAGCTGCTCAGCATCTGTAGTAAAGCATCTTATATGCTTGCTTTGTAAATCACCATAAAGAAAAAAGTGATTTGTACAGTACTTTTGGCAGCTTTTGTGTCTTCTGTCATATTTTTCACCTCTTTACTCCTGTCACAGAATAGTGTATTTATACGATTAAAGCCTTTAAAATAATGAAATATGTATCAGGAAATATCAGTAAATACAATTAAACACTACACAGTTGCATTAGGGTGCTTTCTCAGAGAATTAATGAAATAATGTGATCTGCAGTGGCATACTTCTTTCTGCCTTTTCTTTTCAGCATCTCATGCTTCTTGATCACCTACTGCAAAAATCATCCCCAGGAGGAGAAGAAAAAAAACCAAAAAGCTTCTTCAAAAAGTGATGAATTTGTGAGACATTATAATACATTTCTCTGAGAGATTTCATGGACGTGTGTTTAGAAACACAGTACAGGCTAACAATGTCAGCTGATGCAATATGGAAAAAAAAAACAGTTAATGATCCCAGTTCTGTCAGGTTTTAGGAAAAACTGGGAGGAATATGAATGCTGTACAAGAGCATTATCTGTGACTTCGGTGGTAGAACGACCTCACATGCAGCTTCCTTATATGGATTACTTCTTCTCAATGCAGAATAGACTTCATTAGATCAGGAAAACGGTTCTCTTCTCAGGTAGCCTGTACCTCTGTTCCCTCAGTCGTCCTTCACAATATCCTGGTTTGGCTTTGGTTTTGAGGGCATGGGGTGTGGGGGGTGAGGGAGTAGGGGGAATCCACCCTGTTGAAAGGTGAAAAATGGGGTGAATCACCATCTCTGCTGAGGTCATGTTATTTTACCAGAAATCTTCTTTGACCAGGGTCAGCAGCAGGAGCAATTTGCTCTTTTAGGAAATACCTACATAAACCATCAAATGAACCCTACTGGGGCCAGATTCAGTTGTGGCTTTGATTCACTGTCCACATTATTTGACATGAGAAAGCCAATGCCCCATTAGGAAGTGCTACAGCAGAAGGATGGGTAATAAGTGGAAAGAAAGGGGTTGCAGACGTGCCCTCAGGTAAATTTGCACCTGATAACTGATCTCCACCTCCATGATCAATAGCATAAATCCATGACACCACTGCATTTTGGAAGCTCCATGCAATTCCAGGCCCTGAGAAATTATGAGGTAGCCCAGGAAAGGCTCACAGAAGGAGCTGGCAAGGGTGTGGAAGGGCTGCTCTGTGAGAGGGAATTAAGTTGCTTGTGGCCTCTCAGCCTGGGAAGGAGGCAGAAGAATATGACAAGGGTCTTAGGAGACAAGAGTGACATAGAGGATTGAAGAGGGAGTGTTATAGTACAAAAAGCTATTGCTTCTTCAAAACAAGTGAGTGGTTTTGTTTTTGGTTTTTTCTTCACATGGCATGTAATTAAACTATGGGACTTCTGGCTGCTGCAGGATGGTAGATAACCAAAAATATACATAGCTTTAAAACTAGCTTCACAGGCTCATAGAAGGAAGATCTATTGTGAGCTACTAAGAGGCAAGATATCACCTTTGTGCCAGGTGGACTCTAGCCCACTGCTTATGAAAGGCATAGCTAAGGAGCATTCATCATACTCTGCTTGTTCTTATACCATGCCCTCATCATCAGTTACTGGACTGTGTCAGAGAGGATAGGGATCCTATCAGATCACTATGGTCTGCCTCAGTACAGCTTGTTCCTTACATCCTTACATTAACTATATTTACATTGCAGGAGCTCAGATCCAGCCAGCTCCTGTATGAGTAAAGATTGTCTGTTGCTTGCACATTAAATATCCAGGAGGTGTGTTTATACCTAAAAAGCCAGTTCTTTGGCTCCCATAGCATCAGAAATTTCTGGTATTGAGAAATATCTGTATATATACCACATATATTCAGTATATATCTATATACCAGTTACAGCTTTGGCTTGGAGCAGCCAGTCAGTGTGTATGTAGCTCCAGGCCAAGCACTGATGACTTTTGTCCATCTAGCAGTGAGCTAGACCATGTAAGTGAGCACTGAGAATGAGAAAAGACTAGGTGATGTAGTCACAACAAAGCAAGGAAAAGGATATGTGCACTTTGAGGAAAGCAGATGTTTGATGAGAGTTTGAGGTCTTGCAGTAGAAGGAGTTACAGCTTGGAGCTTGTAAAACATTTCATTAACTAATCCCTTTTCGTGAGTTGGAGAGTTCATTTTGTTGAATTAGTCTATTTTCAATCAGTATTGATATAACTATCACTAAGAAAACAGGACCAAATCCTAAGAACATGGAATTTATCACCGAAAACATTGGCTAATTTGAGTCCATTCAACATCTATCTTCATCAATTACCCCATGTGCAAAAATGAAAGAATTATTATACCTCATTGGGGTATCATCCTGCTCAGCTCCTATCTGGTTTAAGTAATTTTGAGATTTATTGTGTTTATCAGCATTGAAAGAAGCTTCATGCAAGTGTAAAATAACTAAGAAAGAAGAGAGTTCAGAACTTTAGAAAAAAAAGTTTGCACTTTTTTTTGTCCAAATAAATACTTTGATAGATTTTGCATGAAAAATAGCTTAGAAATTTCCCTGTTCAGCTCAATTTTCTCTGAAATTAAAAAGCACCAGAATACAGCTGAGAAAATAAGCTCTGGCTAGTTGTACTTTGTTTACATTTTATTTATGTGGATCAGCTGCAAAATAGAGTCTTAATGCTATCCATCTTTAATGAACCTTTGTACTAAGGACAGGGAGTTTATGAGGACTAAACCCTGTGAATAATATTGGACTTCATAACTAAGTCAGCACAGTAGGACTAAAATGCTTTATTGGATCTTATTCACAAGAGGTTTATACCATACCGCTGGTATCTTCCATTTCACTTAATCACTTTTATGAACGCAAGCCGAGCCCCTACTGCAAACTGCCACCAGAGAGCTTAGCAGTCTAAATGATACTTCACCGAAGCTTCAGAAAGTCTCTTTGTTCTGGAGGAAACATACTAAATCACAGCAACCTAACCCTCTTCATTTCGTATTTGCTTTAGAAGGTATTTGTCTCCACTCTTCCTTGGTGGGATCATATGCATGAACAGAGACATTATGGAAATGTATCTGTCATTCATCTGTATTGCCACAGCCTGCACTGCCTTTAGGTAACTCAGTAATCACAAGGTCATTTATTTGCATTTCCTCAGGGCAAGAAGTTTAGTAACAAGGTTTTGTAACCTAGGTGACTTTATATTAGTAATATTATTACACCACTTTTATATTCTATAGAGACCATTATGGCACTTGTCATTGTCACAAGTGTCAATAGTTGTCTTCCAATTCATGACAGTATGTGGACCTTTAAAGTAGTTTTTACTTACCCAAGCACTCCTTTACTTGAATCCTTGTGTGAGCAGGGGTCTGAGGAATTTGACAGAACACCATGTTTGTACTAGGGAATTAAACATGCCACGAGCTGTACTCTGGCATCGAGACCAACTGGCCTACAGCTGATCGTGTTCATACACCTGAATGCTCTTGGCCTCCAGAAGAGCTTGCTCACACCCAGACCGCCTGTGGGAAATGATCCCAGCCCCATAAAGCTCCCGAGCCATTCCAGAGACTGGGAGAATGCCAGTTGATTCAGGCCAGAACCAGGGGATGAAACACCCTAGCAATTCACCAGGACAAGCAGGCTCCGGACTACTAATAAAGATATGGACTTTGGTTGCTCTGCGTTTGCACCTCAGTTCTCTGTCAGGGATCGTGGTACTTCACTGGAATATTTTGAACCTCCAGATAATGAGGATCATAAGGTGCTCAAACACAATAGTAACGGGGAGGGGCAGCAGGGGCGTAGGCGTACCAAAAAAATACAACATTCTTGCCATACTGACAATAGACACGCTGTGCCTTGTAAAAGTGATTGAGAATAGCAACACTGTGAGCTTAGTGCTTCTTGGTAAAGCGTCAGCATAGTGTAAAGCATAGTGTAAAGCATCAGCACACTTTAACTTGCACGAGGGTGCAGGAGTGCATCTCTAAGGAGCTACGGTGCATTCAAATCACAGAGGGAATACCCCATGCAGTGCACCACTAAAGAGATTTCATTCCCTGTTGAAAAGCAAGAAGAAAAAAATGTGTACACTATCAGGAAGAGAACCTTCTTCGCAGAAGTATTCATTTTAATTGGCTTTTCGTAGTCATCCTCTTCAAACAACACTGAAAGTGTCTTCTGACAGTAGCGAAACTGCTCCTGCATTTATTAATTGGTGTCAGTATAAAAGAAAGTAATTAAAAATTCCATGAAGCCATTCATTCTGGCTGTCCCACGTGTAGCAAGACAGTCTTTCCCACTGTGCTAAAATTAACTGTTTGAGAGAAACATATAAACAACGTGAACTACGATCAATAACATCCTCATCTGCCAGCAGCATTACCAAGTGGCAGCCAGCCTCACTGGCACTGGGACTGACCGCTCAGATTACTTTCATCAGATTGAGTCCTGGTGATCAATACCAAATATTTAACACTTGTACCTCCTGCTTTGCTCAAGCACTAAGAAGAAAGACTGAAGCCAGTTTGCTGTACGGTGCTCTCTCATCACTGGATTTATTTAGTCACGAGCATACTTTATTGGTTCTTAAGAACTTCCCAAGTTTGATCCCCACCTTCCACAGATTTTACAGGGAAATAGCTGGTGAAATCTCTAAAAAACAACCTGTGTGAGGATTGTTAACCTATATTCCCAAACCTTTAAGTCTGCTTTTGCGTGCACTGTGAGTAGCGTGCGCTTTTTATTTATTTATTTATTTGATAGTAATCCCATTACCTTTTCTACTGATCAGGGCAGTCTGAGTCTGCCCAGCTGATTAGCTAATATTATGTCAAAATACTTCGTAATCCTCTCTGATCTCTTCTTAGCAGCGATGCCAGGGCAGTGATACTCTCGTTTGAATGTGCTCAAACATGCAATCGTAGGAACAGCACCACATGCTTACAAGTTTTCTATTTTGATTTCTTTATGTCCAGAATCACAGGTCGGTCTAGAAAATAGTATTTGTTCCTTCTGATTTTCCATGGGGGTGAGACAGACTGGGAGGCTCCAGAGCTACCTGGAGCAGGGGGAGAGGGGACTCGGATCTTCCTAAGTCGCTGGTTCTCAGCTGCCAACGTGTGGGAGATGCGACACACGCATGTCTTCCCTTGGTGCGGAGCTGAGATCCTGCTCTTGGATCCGGGACATGGGAAGCAAGATCTGGTTCCCTAATCCTTAGTGTTTATATTTCCTGTGTTTCTGTGCCTCAGAATAAGTAAATTAGTAGCTGTCCTGCCTGGAAGTTACTGTTGGGTAGCTGTATACTGCATCTTCTCTTAGCCACAACAGACAAAAGGTGCAACGCAAAAGGAAAAACAAACAAACAAAAATTAATATTAAATCTAGGAAGACAAAAACACTGCAGTGCCAAATGCTCCTTTGGTAAATCAGCACAGATTCACTGTTGTTTACATCAGCTAAGCAGAAGAATGGAAACTGCTGACAGAATGGGAGCTCAGAGGCACATGAGTCACCACTCATTGAATTTCCATACTCTCGTGACCTAGTAATGTTGTTGGGGCATTCAACAGAAGATGCTGCTTAAGACGTTTTTCTTCCCAATAAATGATTTTTTGCATTCAGGGTGCATACTGGAGGTTTCCAGAAAGCTTTCTAATAGTGAAGAAACAATTCCGACTACCAGCTCGAAATCAGTCAGCCTGCATCTCAGGCAAAAACTACTTGCCAGGGAGATGTGCTGGGGTAAAACAGTCTCCTAAGGGAAGCAGTGGAAATTTCATATCTTGACACATCACACGCTACCCTGGGTAAAGCACTAGTACACGCAGAAGAAGAAACAATCTTGCTTTTCACAGGGAGATAAGTTCAAACATTGAGCTGTCGAGATACTTTGGAGACAAGTGTGATGTGAGGTCTAAAATAAACAGAGCACTTCATTGCATTATCAGTAATGAACTGTAGAGAACTATCATGGTTGCTGTACTCTGCCAATAGGGCTCTATCCTGTAAAATACTGAACACCGTAAAATCTTGTTAGAGAGAACATACAGTATTTTCTAGGGGAAAAGAAGAAAAGTCCCTGCAATAAAAAAAAACACCAAAAATAATTACTTAGGTAATCACACTTCTGAAAAATAACTAAAAGCAAACACATGAATTGAAAATTCACCATCAAAACAGTGTTATTTTAAGACACTCTTGTCTTTAGTGTATGTTTCCATTTCCTTCATATATACAATTCAATTACCCTTAGTTTCAGCATGTTATTTCAAATAGGATTTATGGTCAGTATGAATACATTTCAATACCTCACTTTAACAGATTCCTAAAAATTCTTTCAATCTGCAAAAAGTTTGCCCTAATTTAGGCTCAGCATTCACTATTTTTAGTAGGTCTGACCCTAAGTAACTCAAAAAATGTTTTCTGCTGCAGAAGTTCGAATAAACATTCCAGCCATTTCAAAAAATTAAGTGAATAGAATCTGAAGGTAGAATATTAGACTGGTTCCTGAAGTAGTTACACAGAGTTTGCAGAATTTCTCAATATAAAACACATCCTAAAATCCAGAAATCCGTACCAAGTCCTCTGTTATTTCCTAAACCTTCAGTAATGCTTATGGTTGCCTGAAAAGCCTTTCAAGGAAAATGGGCAAGACAGAATAATATAACTTTTGCTGTAATTAAGTGTGAAAACAGGAAGTTAAGTGTTAATATACACACACAGGAGAGAAATCCCTTTCCATTTGTTCTGCTTTGTCACCATTTTTCTTCAGGTAAGAGCAACCTTTATTACCAAAAAATTTATCAATGATTCTTTAGTTAAACTTATACTTCCTGTCACAGACTTTGGCACTTACAAAGCATATTGTTCCAACTTAAAGTTATAACATAATAACTTTGAGCATTTTGTGAAATAAATAGAAGTAGCAATTAGACTTCTTTGCATCATTCATAAAGAACAGAAACTTGGCAATTCTGTGCTAGCAAGAGACTCAAATGGAAAAGATTTCTGAGATCCTTTCAGCTCCAGCATATATGGGTATGAGCCTTAACATTTCTATGCGTTCATGACAACAAATTGAAATAGCCCCTGAAATCTTTCAGCTTTGCTAAAACTGGCTTAAGCAGTTCCCGCTTCCCTGTCCCAGACCATAGTTCCCAGCCTGGCACTAAAGCTCATTGTTGCCCGGTTGTGTCTACACCACTGTTTCTGTGATGACATGATACTGCAGTCGCATCAGTAGCATAAGGACAAGAACTATCAGTAACAGTCGTGTATTTCCATGGCTTGGGGCATCTATGGCCACAGAAAAGGAATATTCTTTCAAGTAAATCTTTAATTATTTTTTTTGATTGAAAGAATGCTAATATGTTTGCAATACGTAAAGCCTCGTCCCAAGAAGATGTATCATTCTAGCGATACATGAAGCTGGGAAGCTAGTGCTTCATATTTCCCATCACAATCAAGTGATCCATTGGCATGACAGTGGATGAAAATATTTTTGTTGCCTTTGCAGAAAAAAAATGTTATTTACTGTATTTTCACATTTCTTACAGTAATTTTTTTTTCTCAACATTTTTTTTGGAGTCACATGAGACTTATTTTAATCATCTGCTCCATTTGTATGCGGGCCTCCATCTGACAGTCTGCTGTAACCAACAGAGACACTTCTGTATATTTTGTGATGTCTTATGGTAATCACTGTTATCTGATCCATGCAAAATCACTTCTCTGCTCCTTCCAGAAAGTGACAGTTTCTGCCTTTTAGTGGGTATACCCCGGCTTCTCATCAGAACATGGTCACTGAGTCAGTGGTCAGTCACAGTCCACAAGAGACTGTAAGAAGTCAGCCAATTGAAAATACAGAAGTTGTGCCTCAGCCCAGTCTCAGGTCCCTGCCACTTCTATCTGTTTTGCATTGCACAGGACCAATTTATCCCAGATACTACATATACAGCAAGCAGCGAGTATTGTTCCCATACAGCAAGCTTTTAGCCTGTGTTAGACATACTGAAAGTGGCAGTCTCCATGTACCAGAAGAAGTTGAGCATAGAGGGGAATCTAGTTATAGTTCTCCTGGGCAATACATTTCTAGTTTAGCTTTTCATGTTTCAGCAATGATTTGATCATTTCTGTATAAAGGCTGCAAAGAAATATAACAATTTTTGGTTTATAGAAAACGTAAACTGCTGTTGGCTGTTATCAAGTACATAGACCTTGATTTCAAGCCATTATGTAGCTTTGATAAATGAAATGGTATTCAGCAAAGGTAGCTTAGCTGAAACTACTCAAATGTTGCTCTGAGTGAGCAAGCACTCCTGGTACCTCACTGGCTTACCCCTTGTTCCCCACCTCACTCTAGTCAGATCCTTCAGCCTTCGAGCAGCGTGTCAGCATGGAAACTGGGAGACTCTGACCACATATTTTTTTACAATTAATATTTTATCCCTGTCCTCTGCCACCCTCCGCACGTTACTGCCTGGAGATGAGGGGGAGTCCATTTCTCTGCCCAGCTGCACCCCGAGCTCCAGATCCCGCAAGGAGCTGCAGTTCTGCTCTAGCCATGAGCTACTGAGACAGGTGGAGGTTTCCAGAGAGCTTCAGTAAAAATCCTCTCTTAAAATGTCCCGGATCTGACAGAAGAAGCTGTCTGGACACCATATGTCAAAACTCTACCTTGCACACAGTACTCACTCACTTCACAACTGACCCTCAGACACGTGGCTGTGTTAACCATTTGCACTTTATATAGCGCTTAACAACTTTTTTTTAAGAAGTTTCCTTGCTTGCATGGAATTTCTTGTATGGATTACAAAGCAGAACTGTGAAGCAATATTGTGTTTTAAGCAGCAATCGGAAACGTGAAGCCAAAACCATGATTATTTTTTTCAAAGCATTCAGTTCAGTGTAATCTTCAGAAAAGAAGAGCCTTATTTCTTCTGAGCTTGGTCATTACTTTCTGTTAAAGGATTTCTCCAGGCTGAATTTTGCACTCAGAGCAACATTTAATCAACACTTACATTGCTTAGCATCGCACTGTGAAAGTCTGATCATTTGACTGACTAATCCAATCTTAGCTTTCCCGGTGCAACACTGAAATGAGGGACATATTTTACAATGGGGGAAAGTTAGTCCCCTGAAGAGCCCAGTTCAGGAGAAAAGGACAGTCTCTCAGCGTACAAGGCTGGCAGCCACCCCAAGTGGCTCAGCTGGAGCTCTGGAGGGCTCCCCACCTGGAGAAGGCACAACGTCCTCCATACCAGAAGCAGACAGCTACAGCAGCAGCACAGAAGATGTGCTGGCTCTGTTCCTTGGCAGCCTACAAACCCTTGCTGATGGTTGAGAGGAGGTAGTGGGAGACACCTCTTACACTGCCTTCCCATTCTTGTCTCAAAGATGCTAGCACCTACTGCAGCAAAAGATCCTATCGTGGCTTGCTCTTTGCACAGAGGCACATAAGACAAGCTTTTGCCTTCTCCTTCTGCCTTCTCCTCTGTACGCTATGACATCCCCACTGACCTCGCCTAACCTTCATACTTCCATGGCCCTGGCTCAGGCGTGCAGCCTCTTGGTGCTTCTCTTTACCTGTCTCTGCAAACAGGACACTTCCCTTCCCCACAGGATGGCTCTAAGAATCATTTAACATAGAATCATAGAGTCATAGAATGGTTTAGGTTGGAAAGGTCCTTGAAGATCATCTAGTTCCACCCCCCCTGCCATAGGCAGGGACACCTCCCAAACATCTGCAAATCATTTTGAGTTCGTGAGGAGCAAGGTGTAGTTTAAGCATAACAATATATCTACACAAAGCTCTATCTAATACTGTGCATTGACTTATTTAGATTTTCCATTTAATGCTAGTGTTCATGTAATTTACAATTAAACAATTCAGTTTTGTCTGCCTGTGGAATTTTTGACCCAGACATACACTATAAAGTGTTTTGAAATGCTGGCAGACTCCCATTTGCATACCTCTGTACCAGCACATAGAATCAAAGAATCGCACAAGTAGGAAGGGATTTCTGCTGATCACCCAGCCCAAACCCCTGAGTTTTGAATATCTCCATGGACAGATTTTCCAGTCATCAGGAACCTCCCCCAACTGCCATGATCTCTCAAAGATGACAGAGGGGGACCTCACGATGACACAAAACAGTTGCACGAGCACCCTTGGGTGCTTCCTGTCTGGTCCCATGGACTTGTGTTTGTTCAACTGGCTTAAAGACTCCCTGTCTATATCTTCCTTTGCGTTTCACTCCCACAGACTCTGCAGGGAAAGGAAACAAACGTTTCTTCACTATTCCTTCCAATGTAAAATCGGGAGGACAGAGCTGTGAATGGGTTCAAAAAGCAATTAAACAAAGTCACGGAATAAAAATCCATCAGGATTGTTCCATGCTGAGATGCTGATACCACCACCTGATACCACGCAGTCCTTATTCCAAAGATTGCCAGATAGCTGGATGACAAACACGGGAAACCTCACAATACGGTAACCTCATTGCTTTTCTTTTCCTTGTGCATCTGTGTCTGGTCATCGTTCTTGTTGGCTTACAAGGATGACAAATAGATCTGAAAGATTTCCACACCACCTGGACCTTTCCACAAGGTCCTGGACTAAAGAAGTTTTGGTCCAACCCAGTAAATTCTTACCCAGTATGTTTAATGCTTTTTCTCTGCAATTTAAAGCGTAAGTTTTAAAGCTTCCACTTCTGGTGAAGACTAGTGTATTACACGTACTCCAGTGATACAGCCCTAGATGTGAATGCCTAGTCACTCAAATAAGCAATGCTGTTAAAAAATGTTTTTGTTGCTGTAGCTGTTCACCAACACAAGCTACATGCTAACTAGACTATAGCAGCAGAAAACAGGAAAAAAAAATTAAACATAGGTTTTAGCCAATGTACAGTGCACTTTCAGTACCTACAAACACTGAAGCTGATTGTGGTTAGCTGTAGCCCCTTCCACCACATTCTCCTACCCTAGCAAAGCTTCTCAAGTAAGTGTTATCAGCCATTTGAGTGCTAGGTAATTGCAGAGGGATCTTGAGGACCTCGGCAAAACCACACAAGATTTCAATCCACCTCCACTTTAAAATATTGTCATACCTTCAAGCAACAAGTGGGGAGTTCTTCTTACCTCAAAGCTAGCGGTTTCATGAGGATGGCAGAAAGCGGAAATAAGGCTGTGGTGCCTACAGATAATTATCCAAAGTCAAAGTGACCTTTGTTGAAAGCTGCACTGAAGAATAAAGAAGCGTTATATAAACTGTGCATCCTTAAGAAAAGGCAAAGGTATATAATGGCATCAAAGTCCATTAATTCCTAACAGATCCTGTCAGAAAGGGGACCTTTGCTATTAAATGACTAATACAGTCTACTGAGTTTTTTCTCTAAAATTTAGCAGTCATTTTCATACAAAAAGACCTATTACTTCGGATTTGCAGGATTTTTTTTCATGTGTATATTTAAAATCTCATGAATATTCTGAGGGCTTCACATGTGGAGGTCAGCAAGGGACTGTGCTAGCGCTGCCCTCTTTAATATGTATATTAGCCACTGGTGGTTGGGGAGATTGCTAAGTGCACAGCGTAAGCAATTTGCCAGAGCCACAACTCTGCTTCCCTACCACCAAATGTAGATGAAACAGGGTTTTTCTCTACCCTGCCAAACAAACTCTCTCTGAGACTGGAAGCCAGTCCAGCTAAGGAACAGGTATTAGAAAGCTGCAAAGAAAATGAGAGTGAAAGAAATACAATGAAAAATAGAAAAACAGTATTAGTGTTATTCAGTTAGCTATATGTTATTTATTCTCTTCAGTATAGGTTTCATTGCAACATTGATGGAATACAAATTGACACAAAATTCATGTAAATTTATGTAAATGCATATATAAATGAGTTGCAGCCCTCAGGCTCCTGGCAAGTTGCCACAGTGGCTCTGAGCAGAGCAAAAACTTTGCACCACTGTAGTAGTCTGAGAGGTGTTATTGTGAATTAGAGTGTGGTTTTCTGAGAAACATTAGTAGCTTTATCAGTTTCTACATGGAGTTTGCCAGGGGCGAAAGAAATACCACTTTGTGAACTTTTGATTTCTTATCTGAGTTAGTAATAGCATTGAGCCTAGAAATAATTCGTGTGTGACCATTACAAACTCTTTCACTTTCTCAGCAGAGTTTATAGTTACCGTGAGACAGAAACACTCAGCTCATGAACATGATAAACTTCTCTGGCATTTCTTTGGAATCTGTAATAGCCATGAACTCAGAAATAGCTGGTTCATGACCATTATAAACTCCTTTGGCTTCTCAGTGGAGACTTTCTAATAGCCATGAGCACAGAAATAGCTGGTTCACAACCATTAAGATCTTTGTCAACATGTCCATTGGGAATATAATGGTTGTAAGCCCAGGAACAGCTAGTTCACAATTTTTACACTGTTTTTTTTGACTTCTTCATACTGAAACACAGCCACGTAGCCAATAATTTGCCAATAACAAATAATGCCATCATAGAGGCTTACTTAGCCATTCAGGGATAATGCAACAGAATAAAATATAATACACTAAGGTAAATGGCAGGACTGGATTTGGGCAGCTTTCCAAAGCTTGTGGCTTATATCTGATGATTTTCTATCTGTCTGTCATGGTATGTACCTCCATTGGATTGGCATTCATGGAATCCAATCCCATCTCCATTCCCAAGGGGAAAGGACAGCCCACAGGAGGTGTCACAGACAATAACAAGAGCAAGGACAGGGTAGTGGCCTGAAAGTGTGATGGACTGTTCAAGGAGTCAGCTCTTCTTATTCTCCATATAAAGGATCTCCGGATGAATTTGGCACCTCTACAGCCTGTCTACAAAAATACCTGTGGCCAGGTTTATAGAGGTACTTGCTGGATTTTTCTAACTAAAGATATATTGAGTCTAGCTGGTTGTCTGTTGACCATATAGCCAGATTAAGATAGCTGACATGATAGCTGATAGTCTTGCATTCAGACCCCCACCTCGGCCCTTAACAACCTACGCGCGTAGCCTATGCTCAGCCATGGCATAACTGGAAGGGAATCTGCTCATGGCCCTCTTGAATCTCCACAAAACACCTGATCTTTGCAAAAGAGCCTCCTCCCCTTCAGAAGTCTTCTGGAACAAGTGTGGCAGACCTTTGGGATCCTCACAGGTCCTTTGCTAGAAACTCTGCCTATTTACAGATGCCTACGTGACAACTGAGTATCATTTGCAGGTTTCTACCAAAGGAACAAAGATATGACAGGACCTACCCTCTAAATCTCAAAACAGAAAGGAAGCATTGAAGCACTTTTCCTTTGTGACCCTCCCCACAGCCTCTGGCTCCACACCTTTTCCTTCAAATTCACCTGTGTGAACCCCTTGTCACTGATCTCTCAGGGCTCCCATCTGAAAACACCTCTTATCAGAGAGAGAAGATTTTCTGGGGGCTGAAAGTCTCTGCTTTTAAAAAGACTGAGGGCAACAAGGCACAAAGGTACTGGTGGTACAGGGGGAAGCATTTCAGTATTTATATGCGCTTCTCCTTACTACTTCGGGGAATGTATTATTTCTTTTAATAAGAAGTGTTTGTGCAAATCAGCCCCTCCGAGGCCATGTGGTTGTAGTCTTGGGACCTAATTCTGTTCCCACTGAAATCAGTGGTTAAATCTCTATTGATTTCAAATGAAGCAGCCCTGGGCTCTTTGGTGTTTTCTTTGTATTTCCCACTAAGAAATTGTTTTCTTTAAAGCTCTGACATCACATGATGCAACCCACTGTAAAAATGATGCTTGTGGTGTGTATAGACATACAGAAATCAAGGAGTGATTTTTCAGTGATAATGATAATCACTGCAGGACAGAAAACCTCCGGAATCAAGCACTAACACATCAGGATTCAGAGAAGAAATTGTGTTCCAGCAATTAAACATAAGAGGAATCAACCATTTTACTTAATTTTACCTGAGTTTTACACTGTTTAAAAATGCCCAGCCTTTGGGAAGGAAAAGGACAGATGGGGCTTTGAAGGAAGTTAGGGGATGGAATAAAAGATTGAATGGGCAAACTAGCGGGAAAACAATAAGAGAAAGAGATGCCAAAGAGTGTTGTTATGGTGGTGCTGGGAAAGGACATTAGTCCCAAGAGAAGAGAGGAGACGATCAAGGGCCTCATCCTACAAGTCTGTATTTGCTTATGTGAATGATCTCATTGATCTTAGGTGGACTCTGTGCCTGGGAAACTATTTGTGGAATCAGATCACAGACTGTTAGAGAGCAAATGTTACCTCACTCATTGCCTAACCCGAAAACATTTAGCCAGAGGGATGGATCAGGGGGTG
>VZSZ01003991.1:611904-665723 GCA_013398815.1 Ibidorhyncha struthersii
CGAGTAAGAAGAGAAAGTAACACAGTAGAAGAGATTTTGCTCTAGTATTAGCAGAGCGATGTCACTGATGCCACCTTGCCACCCCTTGATCTGAAAGAAAAGGGAGATACAGGTACTTATGATTGTATTTTGAAAATTAAATGCAGTTCCTGGGTTGAGATTTACTTCACCCAAGGCTTAGCCCAAGGAAACGTCTGACAATAAAGTCATGAAAGCCCTCAAATAATATGAAATGTTGATACAAATATATCTAGTCTGGTGTAAAAGCTGTATTCTACTGATATATCATGGTAGGCTATGAAGTATGATGATACTGTTAAAAATAAATATCTACTGAAGAAATAAACCTGTCAAAGTAAAAATTTTGTGTTAAATATTCATTTATTGCATTTCCCTTCTACTTACTACAGTACCTGCACAATCCCAAATTTTAAAAATTTAATTGAATGCCTGATTCTTACTGAAACCAGTACGAGTTAAGCACTTAGATGTCTTTGAGGGCTTGAGTTCTAGTTCAGTAGTACTATAAATTCAATATAATAACATTTATTATTTTCTACCTATTTTCTCCTAATTATGCTTCCTCCAGTTTCTGATTATTTATTTCATTTCACTGCACTTGTAGCACATTAATAATAGATATTTATAAACAGGAGCTATCAAGAATGTTCTCCAGTGAAAAAGATTTTCACTTCCAAAAGCTTTGGACTGAGTAATAAATTAGACACATTAGTTACTGCAAAAAAATGCTATTTATAGCCGTTGTATTTTCGCTAGGACCATGAATCTATATCTGGTATTAGGTGCTAAGGTGCTCCTGTCCTTGATGACATAAAAGGTTTCTTTACCAGCCTTTAGGGAAAAAGCAAACCGGTAGATGCAATGTCTTCTATCCTATTGCATAACCTGCTGCTAATCACAGAGCAGCTTAATTGTCACAGTGAGAAAGCTGATGCTTTTAGCTCTAGCATTATAGACACTGATGTTTTTCAGAAAAGGTTAAAGAAAGGTTTTCTAGAAATTTAAAACAAGAATAAAATTATACAGAGGTTTTTCTTAACAAATGTGAAAGTTGCTTAATTTAACTATAGAATCTACTGTGTAAAACTATATCTGTGCTGAAACAATTGCAATCACTTGCTGACGTGCAATCAGAAGAAAGGCAGACAGAATAAAACTGTATCATCTATTTATAAGTCTAGGAAATAAAGAATTCTAATTCACTTCTAATCTTTTCCATGTTGTATGCAGGTAGGAAGGTGGACAGAAAAACAGGAAAACATGGGTAGGTGATAATAGCAATTTCTTTTAAGGTTCTAAGCAGTATAAAATAAATCTTTTTTTTTTTTCCACATGTAAGTTTAGTTTCAGAAAGAAATAACTCAACGATGACATCATGCCAGAGAAGTCTTTCCTTTCACCACCTGAAGCATAGTTTAATCTGTCTAAGGCCATAAGGATCAGATCTATTTTTAGTAAACATAATGCTAAATAACTTTCTTTGCTTTAATTGAGCTCATTGGACTAATCACTAGAGATAGGAGGTCAAGGCACAGTTCCTTAAGAACTATGACTGTAGTAAACATTGACAATATTAGCATTTTTTTCTAAAATATAAAAGTATAATATTGATTCTGATCTCTCCCTGCTTTTGCATGAATGTCAATGTGGTCTTGCTAGAGTTTCTCCACTTTTACCGCAGCATCAGTAAGATCGTAAACAGATTCATTTATTCACCATTATTCTGAAGAAAATACCTGTCTTTTCATAATGGTAAATATTTTTTAACCAATATTTTTGTGACAAAACTTCTTTCATGAAATATTTAGGGTCATACCAGGAGGTGCAAAGCAAAACCCTAAGACACAGTCATTGCTAAGTTCCCAGGGCTAGAAAAATATGTAATAATCATATAATTTCCTCTTATGAATTTGAATAATTATTTGGACTTATTTTCCATCATGAGGTTTTGATTATTCAGACTCAAGATTGTTTAAAGGCATAAAGTCTTAAAAAGGCAAGAATCCAATTTTGATGCCTTTCTTTCCCTTTATGAAAAAATCTTGTCATGAGGTGTTTTTGTCTTAAGCTGTATTTCAGATGTTTGCCCCACCTCAGCTGTCTATCCTCCCTTTACTCTTGTCAATAATTAAAATAGTTTCCAAAAGCTCTATAGGGCACTTGCTCACAAGTCCTCCTTTATTTATCAAGGGGTGCCCACCACATAAATATAGGACAATGCATACTTGCAAAAGATGCTCCAGGACTAGTAAGTAGGAGCGGATACAGGGTAAAGGGACGGTATGGCATAAGGTAGAGCCATGGTAACAGAGAAGGTTGCAGTTAAGTTTCTGTGAAGGTGTATCCTGGCATTCAAAGGGACACACGGCTCCAGGAGCCCTACCTGTGGGCGGTATTAACACCACGTACAGCACCAGCTGGTTGCACAGAGCTGAGCTCCACATTATTGCCACCAGAAGTAGGCACACCAGTAGCACCTCTTTCTTTTCTGTTACATAAAAATCTTGCAGGACGCAAGATGACAAAAACTGTGAGTTATGCGTGTGCAGCAGAGTTGCCTATTGCCAGCCATATTGCAGGTGAGGTGAAGTATAAACCAGCAGATTAGGCCCAAATAGCAAGTAAAAAAGTTGTGGTGGTCAATATAGTGACCAACTGTGCACCTAAGACAAATGCCAAGAACATCCACGTTTGCTGGTAAAAGCTTATCCAGACAGCTGAAATGTTACTGTTCCATATGTCTACAGGGGCCACCATTGTTGTGGTGACTGGTAACCTCTCAAAGGCTGTTTGGAGATCACTGACTAAGCACCAAAGTCTTCTCTGGGACCCAGTCCTACCCCTCCCCATCATAGAATGGTTTAGGTTGGAAGGGATCTTGAAGATCATCGTGTTCCACCCCCCCTGCCATAGGCAGAGACACCTCCCACTAGACCAGGTTGCTCAAAACCCCATCCAGCCTGGCCTTGAACACCTCCGGGGACCCCCTTGACTACTCTGAGGAAAAAATGGTTGTCCCCAGGTGGTTTTGTTTTTTAATAGCCAAGCAGGTAGACTACTCAGCCTTGTGGCAGGAAATTTGGTATTCTAAGACCCTACTTAATCAATACAGTTATTTGTACTTATTAAAAGAAGCTCATTGCGATGAAACGACAGAGAAAGACTCATGATGAGCAGGAGTCTCCACCTCAAATTAAAAATGTCTCATTCTCTGTGTGTGATGTATAAACCCGGCATGTATTTTGGAAATGCCTAATATGTGTCACTTTCAGCTGAAGCTTATAATGTAAATAGGCATAAGAACATTTGGCAGATAACCCAAATTACAGCTTCGCCACTGCAATTTCATTAGAAAACAGATATATTAGAAAACTAATCTGCTAGGAGGTGCGGAACAAACTGACACTTGCCTTCAAGCTCTTACAATGCCCGAATTATAGAATTTATTATTATTATTATTATCTTAACATATTTAAATTAAAGTCAATCAAGTATGTATCTGAACTCTAGAATGAATTATTATCACTGTGTCACTGCCTTGAAATCTGTTAATTATCTAGGAAGAATCCATTTGGAGACTTGCTGCAGATAGATACGTACCATATGCCTGATCTGAAGACTTTCACCTGTCATTTAAAATAAGATTAATCTCTTGAATATCAATATATGAGTGCAGGGTCATGAATCTGAATTAAATGATTCTAAGGCGAACACATAATAAAATTAAATTCCAGTTTCTTTTTCCGGAGGCTAAAATGATAAATAGACTTTGCTGTCAGGTCTGATGTTTGATTTAATCAGTAATAAATAAACAGCCCCTATCACAAGACGACCAACTGGCTTACAGCTCAGACTCAGCATCGCTTTAACACCTGTGTGCAGAGTACACCTATTCTGAAAGTAGTTTGCAAAGAAAGTAGCTTATAGGACATGTGACAAAGAGGGATATGGGATTAAAGTCTTGCAGGGATCTACAAGATCTGGGGACATCAGCCACTAGAGAAAGACAGGAAAACATCTGCTCTGTAGTACAATTTAGGACATCCAACAAGCTAAATTGAATATTTTATCAGGTGAAATCCTGACTCCAGTCAAGTCAGTAGCAAAGCTCCCTTAAACTTTTGAAGGCCAAGATTTACCCTTATCTGATTATAAGTATCTTTGAGCCCAGCTTTGTAAGATGGTGAACACCCAGAAGTAACAACTGTTCACAGTGACTGCCAGAGTTATGACTTAATTTTGGTTCAGGCATATCTGGTACATTTCTTCATACCTTATAGGAGAGGAGATGCTCTGTACATGTGGGAACAGGTCCCTTATAAAATAGCAGTAAAGCCTGTCTTCCTTATCAGGGCATTGTTTAGGTATCCAGAGAGAGGAACAAAGCCTCAAAGGAAGGAAAATCCCTGCGCTCATTTCTTCCACCCACCCTCCTCTACACAGGAGCAGTGAAAGAAGTTTCTTTTGTTACCTGCACAAAGCAATTTTCCTGAGAACCTATATTTTGAATTTTCATTTGACTAAGTGGAAAAAGAACCAACAAGACAATTTATGTGGTTGGTTACTAATGTCCTAATTAAAAAAAAAAAAAATAAAAAGATCATAGGACAGGAGCACAGTAAGGAACAAGGAAATAAAGCAGCCCAGAAAGGAATAACAAGCAATAAAACGTTCCTATTGATTTCGTAAAACAGTTGCAATTGTTCTTGGAACCTGATTCAGGGTCGATTGTGAGTGATGGGAAAGGGAAAAAGGACAAAGTCCTAGTAACAGATAGAAAACTGTCTCAAATACGGTCTTTAGACCCTGAGAGAAAAAAAAAAAAAGGCAAAGTATATTATGCAAGCTGAGAAATCAGGCTTTTTGTTTAAAGGAAAAATATGATGGCTTGATTTCATTCACTGTTTACATCCCTGGATTAGGCCAGCAGGATTCTATAGATGTTAATTCAAAAACATACAGAACCCACTTTCAAAACCCATTAATATTTTTGACTGGTTTTAGAAATTTCCTAGTAACAGTGTCATTTCCTGCTAACTCTCTCCTGAGCAACTTCTTCAAGAAGATGTCCAAATGGGGTACATTTTTTCTGCGTTCCTATTCTCACATCTTCGTCTGCTCTTATTTCCTGAATGTCCAGTCTTATCTCTATTTGTTAAATCTTTTTAGCCCTATCTCATCCGGGGATTTATATTCACAAACACAAAAGCTTAAAAGCTTTCACTTATAACAAGGTGTCTAACGTATTTATAAACACAGGAAGATCGGAGCTAGAACGAACCAGAAAGCCATAGCAGAATCTGTTCTGACCAGTCATCAGGAAAACAGCAAAACCTCTCTCCCAGTCACCACTAGAGCAGCTTTCCGGCACCTCCTCCCTTATAAAATTACCTCCAGTTACAGACCTTGCTAAAATCCTGTGGTAAACTAGGTATCACCCAAAGTAACTAAGCGATATCCATGTGTCCCCACATGGTCAGTATCTCGCTTGCTTGACAACTAAATGTTGTTCTATTGCATTTCTGCACAGGGTTGGCTAACGTGACCTGTTAATTCTGTGTTAAAAACACACCTCTCTGTTAGCGGCGACACCCTTAGTGTTTTATGCTGTTTCCCATCACAGCGGCACCTGAGCACTCTCCTTGTCAAATCAGTCGCATTAGGAAAATAAATCTCCTGTGAACCACACAGTTGCAGCTGCTTTTTTTTTCTCCTTGCTTTGAAGTTTTGATAGCACACACTTAACATCTTTGCTAGCTTTTGGTGATGACTTGCATGTTTCTTGGGGCTTGAATAATAAATCTTCATCACCCAAGAATGCCCACAATAGTTCAAAGCACCAAACCATACGCATCTTTGGAAATAGCCAAAGAAATTCTTCCAAGAACTCCTAAGATAGATGAAATAACCTTGCAGACACTGTTTTTTCTGAATTCCACCCAGATAACGGTGATCCTAAAGCATTAGGGTGTGTATCTTTGATCCTTTTTTAGCTTTTACAATGTCACTACCATGGCTCTACTATTCATAAAAATTACAAACCCTATTATGACTCCTTGGAAGCTCTTGGTTGTTACAAGAAAGGGCTAGGCAGACCTGTTCAGAGAGAAAATGAATTCTAACCTCCACAGAAGCTTTCCAAAAGGATTTTGCTAAGGTTCAGGTACGGATCAAAATTTAATCTTAACTCTTTTAATAGACCTTAGTATATTGAGTAGTGTAAGATAGGATTAGAAATAGTCTGAGATAACAATATCAGTACCAGCTTAGCAAAGCATGAGTAGCAATAGTAAACAGCGCGTGCCTAGCTTAGCTTTAGTCATAAGAAATAAGATGTCGAGAAAGCATCAGCAGTGAGAACATTCAGATTTTTAAAGCTGAATGAGAGCTTTCAATGGATGAAGGTCAGAAAGCAGCTCTGATTGTAAACAAAGGAGAGTTCTGTCCCCTCTGGCACTGAACCCGTATTCCTGATTAGATTCCCATCTGCACAGGCCCTAAAACCTTCTTGAAATTCAAACACTGAACTGAGGTTAAGTTAGGTAGTATGCATCCTAAATGTCATACACCTGCAGCAATTTCTAGAATAGTCTTCCGTTTTGTTTATTATTCACACAATTACAGATCTACTACATTCCATATTACTGTTATATATGCTAATAACAACTACCCTGCACTTCATTGTTCTTTATTTGCTTATTTAATTATGCATTTATTTTAATCTCTTACTATGAGAATATGGTTCATCTATGACCAGTTCTTTGAAACATCTTTGTTTCCAGTTATATCTAGGGTTCGGCACAAGCACTTGTATCAGGGCAAGGCTTCAAGACTCTGGCTAACACTGCTTATTGAACAAGATTTTATTAGCAGTGATGCTCTGTACTTCAAATTATTTTAATAAATTAGGGCAGGAATGCTAACACTTCAGTCCTCTAAAATGTGTTCACTGTGGTGATGGCACAGAAAAGTGATAAACAACCCAAGATTTAAGGGTCACCATATCCAGAGAAAAAAAAATGCCTTGGTGTTTGAGTTACCATCAAATCAACTTTATCCCAAGACAGACATTAAGAAATAGGTACAGAAGTAGATGCAGAAACAGTTACGGAAAAAAAACTATTTACTGTGGTTCAAATACTTACAGACTGATTACTTGGTTTAAATTCAAATTTAAGGAAATAGAATAATGATTATATGTCTGTACTTTAAATCCAAAGACATTTTTCTTCTTTGCTTCAGATACTGCTAAGATACTCCCATGCACGCTATTCTTGGGATGAAACTCTTATCTTTCACTCAGAAGAAAATCTTGTTGAAGGCAAAGACTCTTGATGAGGTCATATTCAAACTCAAACCTTTACCCCACCACAGATACCTGTGATCTGCAATGTAATCAGAGTGATAACTTTGACACTTCTCCTGAAGGGTTATTGGCCCTCCACATCTAACTTTGAGAGTTATTAAGGTCCCTTTCAGATAGCGAGGTGGAGTCATCTCCCCATAAACAGAAACTTGCTGAGAACTATTTCTGTATTTAATATAAACAAGTCATTAACCCCCTGCGGAGACAATGTTCCCTCCTCCCTGGTGTCCAAAGAATTCAGCTCTTGGTGTATATATCCTTTACAAACAAAAAAATGTATGTCATGTAAACACCTAAGCTGACAGTTGTATTTTATAGAAGCATGTAAATTACAGCGTGAGGTGGCTCATTATGTGTTGTTGATTGAGAGTGGACATTACACTAGACGAAGAACTATTAGGAGATAGTAGGTTTGAAGGTTTCCTTAATCTGGATTTTGGAGAATATCATATCGTACTTCACAAGTTCCTATGCCAAACAATCACAGCTATGATAATGAGCACTTCTTTTATTCCAAGCCTAGAAAATGTTCTTCATTATATATTTTCTAAGTACAGGTCAGTCAAGTGTAACAAATAAGGCCCACAAGTTCCCACAGCAAAATTGATTGTTTGTTAAAAGTTGGATCCCAGGAAAGGCCGTACTGTTCCAAGCTGGCACCAGTTCTCAATTTATATGATCAAAGCTGAAAACACAGCTGTCACCTTGATGTCCTTTTGTTGTCCCTGTTGAAATTTGTACTTACATCAGCGGTTAGAGGTTCTGCTTCATCTGTTGCTGAGCATTACCCAGTTGTGTTCGCTGCAGCCGTTACTGAAAACAAAAACTCAATTCATGCAACTTCGACATTCTGTTTCTCTAATGGCAAAGCCGTGTAAAATAGTTTGTCGCTCCCCTGTCCCTGGACACTTGGTTCCCGTCTTTGCAAACTCACCTGGCTCACAGCTGCAGCTCAGTGCCTCCCAGCTCTGCTGACTGAAAGGGCTGTAGGGCTGCTTTGGACTGCCTTGGGCCGTGCTCTGATCACAACCACCTGAAGGATCAGAGGGAATTTTTTTTTTTTACAAAAACTACATTTGAAGAGGGATTTTGATCATTTCAGTGATCCAGTTTGCAACGCATCCCTACAAATAGTTGTATCAGCACAGCTAAGAAAGTAGTAGGAGAAACGTGGCAAAGAATGGGAACAGGTAGAGGAACAGGAAAAAATCAGAAGCTCTTAAACTGGCTTTGCTGATGGGAAAAAGGTTACTGCGATGAAGTTTTCAGGGTATGGCTTTGTTCAGCAGGATGAGCCAAATAACTGTTTTGCTGCAGGAAAAAGAGAAAGCCTGCACTCCCTCACCATGTGTGGACACCCACGCCTGGCGCTTAGCTTGTGCCAGCTGTGCTGTTTGTCTGCTAGTGCGGAGGGACAACCAAGAAGTTTAGAGAATTCCATTCACTAAAATAATACTAAAACTCAGTGAAACAAAATATGTAGGGTTTTGGGGGTTTTGTTTTTTTTTCCAACTGAGAGAGTTAGCTTGAAGAGGAAAATAAGGGAATTATGCTTATGACTGGGAAAAGAAATGAGATGTGGGAAAGAGTCAGGGCAGAAAAAGAAAGAGGTAGAGAAGGAAAAGGGTGAAACAAGGACTGCCCCTTCAGGGGTAGCAGTTATTCATTTAGCTCAGCCATGTCAAGAAAATTTGGCATTACTCTTTGAAAAATTGGCAGCACTAGTAAGAAGAAAACCGTTGCAACCAATAAAAATTATTCACATGTAGCCCGGCTTCTTGATATAAAGACAGAAATGGAGTGTTATTACTAAGCAAAACTCCTCTGTGTGATGTTATTTTCACAGACAAGTGTGTTCACACTGCTGGCACTACAGCAGGTGGAGATGAGGCACTGCACCCCAACTTGGGCAGGGTGAACTTTGGAGCAGGGGGTGTCACAAAGCTGTAAGTGTGTCCACTGTCCGACGTAATTTTTAAATCTGTCTGAGAGGCAACTTTATGACATTGAATCATCCTTCAGGGGCTCGTCTGCCTTCCAAAACCTCCCAGCATACAGCCTGCATTGCCTTCAACTTCTCCTAACCTGCATTTAAGCCAGCAGTATTTGTTGCACGTGGCTCCGAAGCAAGAGCAAATACCAGGATGCCATTGCCAGAAATCACTGCAATGCTGCTGTTCAGACAGGTTTTGTCTCCTTTGCATTACCTACATGATTCAAAATAAGGATAGAACAGGCGCTTTCCTTTGCAATAGTAACAGCCTTGCACAGGAAAAAAGAGTCAGAAGCCTGAAATCACTGACTTCTCATCGATAAGATGATGTTATCATCGATAAGTTACTAAAATTCCTGTCTGATACATATCTGCCGTTTTATGAAAACACGGTTCTTTCTGATTTTTGCCAATTTCATAGAAGAGACTTTTTTTTTTTCCTTTGGCATGCTCTATTTTTGTACTCTGTTGCACTGGAGTTAACCCCTGATGGAGCAAACAGTAGTCAAACACACAGCAAATTAGCATGGGGTTAAGCAACCCAAAACAGGTGACAGAATCCAGGCAGCCTGAGATATGAAACGGAAGCTTTGTTTCCACAAAGCAAGGTAAATAGCAGCAGGGCCAGCAAATTACCATGTCCTCTAGTATGACTGTGTGAAATAGCATTACCTATTGGCAAAATTGTGCATGGGTCTGGAGTTCCTCACCTACAGCTTATTAATGATAATTCCAGGAGCCAGTCCCTAAAACATTGCCTCATCCTGTCATTGGGCTTGATTCTGAGAGCATCACCTAATTTTCTGCTGACCTTTTTGAACTTTGGGTGCTCAGCGCTTTTCCAAGCAGGGCCATAAGCTGGATAATGTTCAATGGTATTAGTGCAAACAAGTCTGCCTTCTGGTAGATGATGATGATGATGATTATTATTATTATTATTATCCTGCATCCTTTAAAAAGATCATTTTCTCACTGGAAAAAGGAAAGAAACCCCAATAATTTCCTCTTTTAGGAAAAATTTCTTTGCTCTCTTTTCTTTGTCAACACGCACCTGACTGCTGCCTTGGCTGACACCGATAGCCTTTGGTCTGTTTACTTTAAAGAATAAGCTGCTGCTGTTTGATTTAGTTTTTCATTTTTAATGCGTAAGCCCTCTCTTGATCCTGCATTCCAGAGAAAAGGAACCAGAGTTCTTTTAAATATAATGCGGAGTGCCTCTGAAGCCAGAGTTGTAGATGTAAATCTCCCTAGCAAACTTGTAGAACTAAGATTTATTGGGGTGGGGGGAACACAAAAAAAATAAGCCCAAACCAAACGTGAACACCAAGTTCCCTTGGCAGCATTAATGTGACAGGTGTACCTCAGCCCAGCCAGTCACTTTTGATTTAACTGTCAGTACACTTGCTTAATGCTTCTAGCTGCATTGCACCAGTACAGCTTTTTATTCCAAAGGTCAGTCACCCACACCAAAGTTCAAAAAGGCACTTAATGCAAACAAAAAATTAAATCAAAGGTGGCTTTCATCAAACTTGAAGTGAACTAGTAAGGCAAGATGAGATTCATTCATACACAGGTTCCAAATCTTAAAGAAAAAATTCTTGTCAGTGCCATGTGAATTGCAAAATGAGTAAGATATAAAGAGCTGTATGTTCTTCCTTATGCTTGTATCTGTTTAAAGTGCTCAGGCTATCAGATACACAAGGAGGGATTTGTATATTTGCATATGGAAAGAAAAAAACACCAAAGAACAGGACTTAACCTTTCACTCTTAAGGGAGAAATAAGGACCCTGATCTCTCAGGAAACTCAGTGCAGTTGATTAGGGTGCCCAGAAACTGGTTTTAAATTATCAGTTCTGAACCCCAAATCCCAGGTCCTGCATCTCAAAGGCAGTCTCCAAGGCATCATACTGGAGGTGCCTAATGAAGCTGTGATGGCCTCTCTGGCATTTAATATCAAGAAAGTGATGATCAATCCAGAGCCCTGCTATCCGAGGCTGCCAGATCCTCCTGCATGTCGCTCCGAGACACAGAAAATGAGCTGCAATGACTAAGATTCAGTAGAAGATGTCTCTGTACGGCTCACATAAGGCCAGTCTAGAACGAAAAAATATCCCTTCCCCTTCTCTTCTCTTTCATTTCTCATTCCTGGAAGGAGGTGGCAGAGGAAGCACGACAGCAGCTCCCAAAACCTGGGGATCCCGCTAGGCGGGAATATTCCTTCCCTGACCAAATTGCCCGGTTTTTATACTACCAGATGAACAAAGCCGCCACTATGCCCAAGACGACTGGAAACAAGGTAACAAATGTGAAATTAAGTAGGTTTCTGGTTTGATTTGGTTTGGTTTGGTTTTGTACAGGACCAAGATACAGCAACAGCTGCTGGAGATGTAAACACAGTCCTCTTTAGCATGGAAACCACTTATCCAAGTTGTTTGAATTGGCTGATGATCAGCAAGGGAAAGAAGGTGCTTATATAAATCCTACACTTCGTCCCAGATGACAACAGAGTGACATCTTAATCCAAATGACATGGAACCTGATCTTTCAGACTCTTTGTGTGAAGACTTTCTGATGAATTCCCTGCATCAGAAACAGGTTACTCATCTATTTCTAAGTGCATTCATCTGATGCAAATACTTACAGTTCTTCACTGGTCCTTTGGCCTCTTAACTGATTTCATGACACCCTGGCCGTACGGTGATCCTGGAAACACCTCTAGGGATTGACAGCCATCCCTGACACATATCTGACTATGCTAAGGGAAAAGGAATAGATTTGCAGGTGGGCTTTAAGGTTCATGCAGTCATTTACAGTTCCAGAAAGCAGGCATTGCAAACTGCCCTTCCAAAGAAGAGAAGAGTCAGAACAAACCTGAATATCTCCCTCACCACTCCGAACATGGGGAATTGGACTCTGTCTCAGGAGTCACCATATCTGATCTTCAAATCTTTCAGGCTCTTTTATATATCAGAAAGCAGGAAAAACAAACTAAAACTCAACAGATTTTTTTTTCTCTTCATTTTCATGTCATTTTTTAGTTTAGAACCAGGGTTAGTGGTTGTCCTCCTTTTTTTTTCTGGGGGAAAAAAGCTCAGCCACAATTTGCTTAATTTTTCATGTTTTGTGGGAATAATAATAATAAAAAAATATACTCCAGTTGGAAGCTTGGCTTTGAGGAGTTTATTGTTTTTCTTCTTGTGGAATGTGGAATGATGTGAAATTTTGCTATCAACTGAAAAGCCATTTCAAGTGAAAAGCCCCTTTCAGCGCAGAAATTTCCTCAGTTCCCTTTTGAATGCAAATCTTCCGAAGGTTTATACGAAAATTCTGTGCATTTCAAGGCACATTCCTACTTCTTCACCTCCTTCAATAAGGCTATTGCAGAGGCTTAACTTTAAGTGTTTGATCAAGTGGTTTGCTGCAGAGGAGCCTCTGAGACCTTGATGGCAGGAGGCATTGTTGTGGTGATTTCAGCCCTCGAGGCAGGAAGCAAATTGCACATGTGGCATCTTGCGAAGGACAGCAAATAACACTGGCTTTTTATGAAAATATAAAAGCGGGCTTTTCCTTGGATTCTGAATGGACAAATTAACGGTCATCGGCGAAGGCAAGGAGAGAGCAAGAAAAATGATAGAGAAAGCGACTAATGGAAGAATAGATGTCTTTCTTCCTACAGGCTCTACTGAAATGCTTTCAAACAATTGCCTTTGGATCAAGAAGAATTCCTGAATGATTTTGCTAAACAAAGTAGAACTGCAAATGAAAGCAACACTCTGACAATCAAAGGAGATGTTTCCCAACTCAACTCTATAAAAGAAAAGACACAGAAAGAGGTTTTTAGAGGGCTGGAAATGGCTATAAAGGTGGGAAAGCACTTTTATTTCCTGATGTTTCGGTGGTACATCTGTACTCTCAATGTTTCACGACCCTAACATTGACTGGTGTGGTTTGTAAGACAATTTGTGTTTTCATCCTGTTGCCGCTATTTTCATAATAATAAAAGTGTTTTCCTCCAGTCATCAAGATATCATTACACTTGCCTTACTGAACAAAGCCAGAGGACACAACCAGTCTCCCATTGCTGTACAGCCCACCTAGAGCTGTCTACAGAAACCCAAGACCGTTTTCGAGGCCTTCAAACATCTCCCCTCCGCTACGTGAGATGCCTGTGCTTCACCGGCGCTGCACTGGGCTACCCTCCTAACCCATCACTCAGCCTGGTTTTGTTAGGGGCTGTCTGCCACCTGTGCTACGCGCTCTTGTGAACAGGGACTCACTTTTTACGCTCTTAAGCCCTTACCCAGCCCATAAAACCCATAGTCCATCCCTATATATAGGCATCCCTACACGTAGGGCATCTGGATTGGGTTTTTATTTGGGATTTCTGAGTGAGCGATTGTGAAATGTTTGGAAGACTTCCATTTTTGTGCCGACCTGCACATATTTCCACTGAGGACCGGCCATCCTGGACCCTGCTTCATAAGCAGTCACCTCCTCGCTCAGCGGCATTGCGCGAACAGCTCTAGTCTGATTACGTGGGGCAAAAGCTGTGCTTACCCACACATAAACGCCGCAAGTAAAGCCAGTGAGTGCCTGAATCATAACCATCCAAGTACCTGACAAAATCTCTTTTACTGCAGACCCTTACATTTACCTCATTTTCCTTCTGGAGTGGAAGACTATGGGAAGAACCACTTAGAGAAGGGCAGCAGCCAGAGCACCTTTCAGAAGGGCAGTCATTTCTGCTGCTCTCTGGTTGTCTCTTGCCCACTTCACACACACAAACACACCACTGCCATAGGCTTCATGCTGGGAAATGCCCAGGACCCCAGCAACCATTGCTGCGGCGCACTGTCGATTCATGGGGACAATGAAGGTCCCAAAATATGTGCCAATATGTGTGTGTTGGTCTGTAATATCTGTTTGGAAGTGAGAGAAAATGGAGTGCAGCCTGACTTAGACTGGAAGACTTGCTGCCGTCAACCATTATTTATAAAGCTTCCACAAAAACAATAAAAAAGAAATATATTTATTGCCTGTATTCCAGGAACCTGACTGAATAAACAATGGATGCTGCTTACCGTAGGCCAGAGAAAATTCTCTGCCAGAATAAGATTTTATTCATGGTTTAACTACATTAATTCAAGAGATCCAGACCTGGCACTCAGAGGCTTTAGTTCCACAAACACTTTGGTCTGGCACTGAGGCCAAAAGAAGCAGTGCCATTCTCCCATCACCTCCATTTTTTTTCTGACTCAACATTGCCCTCTCCCTTGTTCTGGCACGAGAAGGTGCATGTCGATGCAGTGGACCAGAGCGGGGAATGGACCCACATTAGAGCTAGCCAAGCTCCTTTTCCTGGCATAGCTTTCTCCTGGATGGGTTTCCCTGCCCAGCGCAATGTGCGGCTGCATGAAACCTGGCTGTGGCACCAAGGATGGCATGGCATAGGGTCGAGGGGGAAATACGCACAAGGGCAAGGAGAAAGCAGGACTGCTTATTCCAGTAGCAGTCCAGTCATGTCTGCTAGCTTAACTTGCCTGTGAATGGCTCTGTGGTGTCAGAGACATTCTTTCTTGCTGTAGCCTCCAAACTCACTGACCTGCTTGGGAAGTCCATCATCTACAGGATTGCTTTAAATGGGTAAGAGGATGTTACTTATACAGGATATTTATTAAAGTGACTGTGTACAGCTTGCACAAAGAAAATATATGTAAAAAAAAAAAAGAATATGCTGAGTATGCAGCATATATATTACACAGGTTTATAAATGGTTTTAACTATGTTAATGCTGAATATCCAAACCTGGAATTCAAAAGGCTGCATTTTACAAACACTGGCATAACAATGTGTGATCCAGAATGGGAAACTGACCTAGGTTATGACTGATCATTTAGTTCTCCCATAATCTATGGCTACCAATAGATACAGAAAAACCACTGTTGAAAAAGACCTAACGAAAAATACGTGCCAAAATAATTAATCTGATTTTAACAAACAGTTTAAATAAAGAACATTTGTTTTTCTCAGCTAAACTCTGGATAGTCTTTAATAAGGGGGGGTGGAGGGGGCAATATTTTTCTGGGAACAAAAAGCAGCAGTTCGGCTTCTGGCAAGAGTCCCTGTAGAGTACACGGAAGAAGAGCGAGGCATTAGGCTGTGCTATTTTAAAAGGCTGCTTTCATTGACTGAAACTTTATTCACTTGACTGCAGCGCATTAACACTAGGAGAGTATTTGACAGTTTTTTGCAGTTCTTAGAACTTTCATATTTCCTAGTACGAGTCAGACTAAATATTAAGTGTTTCCTCTATGACACCAATTGTTCCGATTGTTCTGTGCTTCTTCCTCTGCTCAGGCTGGACTGATCTGTTGACAACCAACTACCTGGGCATACACTTGAGTTTACACATTGCCGTTTGAATCTTTCATGATGCAGATACTACCAAATGCCATCTTGCAGATGGCTCCGGGTGAGAACAAGAGTTTGGTTTCTCCTCATTAACACCTCTGTTTTCCAGACAATGTGACTTTCCTGGCAGACTTCACTCCGGAGCAGACACTTCAGGGTAGTAACACCATGAGACCTGCACTTCCAGTGCTTTCTCTTCTTCTTCCTGTCTTCTTCTCCTTTCTCCCCACACCTCTTTCTTTCTCTCTCTCAGCCCATGGCTTAGTGAACTCCTCTCTTCCAACCCGACCTTCTGCTTTTCTACTTCTTCTGGAAACATGTCCCACCTTACCCCCACCAGTCCTTCTGTCCCTACAGCCCTGGTCCCCATCAAGACTCATCCTAGCTCCCCACAACACCCTCCTGGAGAGTGGACCAGTGACACAGTTGGGGGACAAGCAAGGGCACCCACTTCCAGTCGGTCCCCATCATGCTGATGAGGCAGAGGACTGCACAGGATACATCTTATGGGTGGAAAGGTGTAAGACTGAAGGGGATAAGGGTGGGAGAGAGGCACTGAAGGTGGGCCACATGGTGAGTGCACCACAGAGCACCAGACCGGTTGCAAAGTTGCAAAGGCTACACAAGCATCAGCGCCTAATAATTTTGGTACTACTTGACACCATGTATGTTTAGAGCTGCAGCATGCTGCCTAACACTTCTGGAAATGGGGGAGGGGGGGGACAATTGTTGCTATTGTTTGGGATTTTTACTGTCTTCTAACTGTTTTTTATTTTCCCTTGTAGTGAGCAAGTAGAGTGGTTACTGTACAACATAAGGCTGACTATTAACTGACAAATAGGCACACTAAATCTGCTTCTTGTCCCCTCAGGCAGTGGTCTCTAACTCTTGGCTCAGAGACAACATGTTGAGCACCAGATTCCTCAGCATTATTTGCAGGCATGGGGGAAAGGGGAGTACAGCACCAAGCATCACTTACCATGCGTTACTTCTTCAGTACATTACCCCAGGCTAGTGGAAGTTGGGATCCTCTGCTTGGGATTAGACATAGAACAAAAGAGATCCGAAAGAGAAGATAACAGAAGAGGGAAGAGGAGTTGGGTGATCACAAAAATAATAATGCCCAGTACCTGAAAGCTCAGCTTTTCACTGCAGCAAGCCCCCAAAAGAAGACTGGGCAATTCTCAATTTTCAGTGCCTTCCACACACTCCTTTCTCACGTTCATGAAAAGGGACATATCATCTCTGCGCTAGTTACAGACTCCTGGTGCCACACTGCATTTCGTGGGATAGCTAGAAAAGCCACATCTTTGTTTATAACAAAAACCACCCAACGAACCAAACAAAAAAAGTCTGGAAACATAACAAAACAATTCAGATCACACAGAACTATTCACCTGATTTGGGATGACTGTTTTCTTCAGTTTATAAAGAATTATTTAAAACATTCTGGAATTTGGTCTGGACCCACTCGTCTATTTATGTTTTAAGGTTAAGCAGAAAAGAAAATTGCCTATTAAATACTAGCTAGGTTGCAGTATACTGCTGATCCATAGCCACTGACATGGCAAATTCCCACTGACCAACTCTGAAGGTATTTCTTGTCCTATATTCAAGTATAATAATGACGATGGAAACAGGCTACCTGTTCCTCTGGCATAAAGAGCAGCAGCAGTAACGCCTATTCAGCAGAAATGAAGGTCTGTCCAAACAAAGAATATGGATACACAAGTTAGCCTCACAGATAAAACAATCCTAGTCAGCCAGACTTGAAGTGAAATGCACATTTATGGACAGTATTGCGAGCGTGCATGTGCCTGACATTCCCCAGATTTGGATTATAAAGGTTACACACAGAGGAGTTAATCCTCTTCCCTGCACAACCCTGACTGTGGCTGAGAGAGAGATGATCTTTCTTAAGGGATCTTATCTTTGAACCTCTACTCTGCATTCAGGAACGCTCCGCAGGCAGGGCTAACAATCTTGTCTAGATCTCCTACATGGAAGAGGAGGAGAAATACCTCTACTGGCCTCTTGCAGCTATCTCAGTTGGGTCAATGGCTCTCTTCTCAAGTGTAATGGGCTCCCTCAGGTTCACCCTGGTATACTGATGATGTGTCCTCCTTCCTACCAAGTAACTTTATAATACCCCGCAAAACTCCATGCGTCGCTGGGTTGTGCTGCAAGACGAGTACCTGCAGCAGCACAGCTTGCCTTGCAAGTTGCCAAGGCTACCCTGAAAACTCTTCCTTCCTTCTCCCTGCTTCGTGTATCCTTCTTTTGGTACACAAATGTCAGCAGTTGTAACCTACTGTAGGGAAGCATCTGGCAGCGATGGCTGCCACAAAGGAGGAGGCTCTTGCCGAAGATACTCTGCCAGCAGCGTTATGCAGACTACCCTTCTCAATTCACATTTTCTTGGCACCTACACCCCTGTCTGACTGACTTTTAAGCGGGCAAAGAGTCAACCCAACAGATGGGCCGGGTGGCAGGCAACCAAGATGCTATGAATGTACATTGTCTGGGTGTGGAGAGTCAAATTGCTAGTCAGGAATATCCAAGTAGCTGCCCGTCACACAGCTATGTGACGACAGCGCAGAGATATGCCATGAATAGCCAACTTTGAACATCTTCCGTAACAGCAGCACTTGTAGACAGAGAAAGTACAGTAAATTGGTGTTGCAGCTGACCATACTTGGGAGGAATCCAGGAAGGAATTGCGATGGAGAGGCGAGTCCAGCAGAAGAGCGACTTTCCTCTCATGAAAAGATTGTCACCATCCCCCGTCACGATACCTTCCTGCATCACAGGAGAAGATTTTTATACAGGGCAAGGCGAGCAGCAGAGAAAGTTTATGTTTTGTCTCTCGGGAGCCCTTTAAAATTAGTACAAAAATCTAACGCATTAAATGTTTTCGCTAAACGGCTCAATAAGCTTTGGCTGGTATGTGGTGGCCTCCGCATGAACGGTGTGAGCAGACTAGCCTAACAAGTCTAGTTACCAAGGAAACGGGTTTTAAACTTGAAACATAGGTAGTCAGGATGACAAAGAGATCTTACACTTTTGTGGAACATGTCTCTCTTCTGACGAGGGTATGTGGAAGCTGGCTTTCAAAATCCTCCTTGCTGTGGTCACGGGGCCAGTGGAAAATGTTGTTGCATTGCCGACGCCGCCCCACTGATCTCGCAGAAGAGGAAACAATATGTAACAAAAGATCATTATGCAGCGTTGCCTAATGCTTTACCTTAAAAGAAAGCAAATGGGGTTGTTAATTAGACAAGGAGTTCCTTTCTTTGAGGAAGCCAATCAATCACATTTTTCCTGTCCTGAAATGGGGAGATTTTTTCCAACACAAATCTTTTAAGCCTCAGTGCTATGGTTTTATTGGAAGAGGAAATTGATCTCAGCCATTCCTGGATAGAGTGGCACTGAACGCAAACTGTCTTTCTTCCAGAATGTATTCATTATTAGTTCCTTCTCTCAATCTGACCTTGAATGCATTTGATTAAATGATTAAAATAATTTCACCCCAAAACGGCAGTTTGTAGGACAAATTTAATTAAGCTCCAGGACTGAGGAACAGGAAAGCGCGTGCTACGCTCCTTGCTGTGTATGAACTCCTATGCTTAAATAACCGTGTGAGGGCCACTATAAGCCCTTGCAATATGTTGGGCATCTGGCCTCCCTGATCGCCCTCCACCTGAGGGGCTCTCCCAGCCCAGGTAGCCACAGGCTACCTCTCGCTGCCTGCCGCACTGCCCCAGCCACCAATCCCTTCCCTAAAGACAACAACTCTGCCTGCGCTGTGAGCAGAATCACTCGTTAGCATCTTCTTATTTCACAGCCCCTCCAGAAGATGCTAACTGGCCAGGGAGAGCTTGAAAAATCCTTTGGTGCATGTAACAAAAAGGGAAGGAATTCTGCAAATTTCATTGTCATCATTTAAAAAAAACAAAACGTTACACCCTCTGTAGGATAGCGCAGTGAAAGTTGTGAAATTATTACTTTCTCACCACTTTGTTTGATCAGCCTGTCTGCACCGTCAAAAACCTGAACTTGATTTCTGTGCTAAAATAGCACCACTGCTTTTGGCAGCAGTGTAATATTAATGCAGATTGGGATCTTCAGCATTGTTTCTTTTAAATTTCTCAGGTTATCTTATCCTGGCAGTTTAGAAATACAGGGCTTTTGCTAATGTTCACACTGCATCTAGTCCTCTTGCGGGACCATCAGTGGTAGCAGTGGTGGGTATATCACATAAATACACCCTTTTAAACAAGGGTGAGAGAATTACAGTGGGCCTTAATACGATGCTCCGTCACAACTAAGCAATTTTATTGACTTCAGTGGGGCTGCATAAAAATAACTGTTAGCAAAACTTGGCTCTGAAACTTAAAAAAAAGAAGAAATCCTTAAACCACAAACAGTGTGTGGTTCATTTTGCAAACAATTACTTAACTCACCAACATATCAATGATAAAAACAAACTTCCCCCCATTCCCCAGCCAACAACAAAAAAAAAAAGGACTAGGAAAGCAAAATTGCCTATGCAGGGTAAACGACACACAAATAAACTAGAACAGGAAAAACACACTAATGAATCTTCTTTTAAGAGGTAAACAAAATGCTGGCTTCTCGCCAAGGAGGCATGCATGGAAATCAAGCAGGGGATCCCAGAAAGGGCAGCAGAGCAGCCGACAAAGCCTCTTCAGCGCGGTAAATGAGGCAGACACAATCTGAGCGATGGCTGCGCCACACACACACACACACACACACACACACACACACACACACCCCCGCACACAGTGGAGGGGCGAGCGGAGGGGAGAATGGCCGGCCTCAGCGCGGGGTAGACATGTGTGCCTGCGGCCCCGGCCTCAGGGGGGCTGCTGAGGGGCTGGGTTGCTCCAGCAGCCACCTCGGATAAGGGGCTGAAATACCTCGAGGGTCCAGGAGTGGGGACCCTCTCAGTGGGGAGAGCACAATGGCGGAAAGAATCATCCGAGGCTGAGCATGATGGTTTGTGACATTCCCCACTGGTGGTGGCTGGTCGGAGCAGTAGCAGCTTGAGCGAAGCCTGGCAGATGAGGCATCCATTCCATTAGTTCTCCCCGTCCCAGCAGCCGGGGAGGTCGCCATCCATTTATACGCTGCTTCTGTACTCCCCACCATAAAAGCCACGGGGTTTCCTGTATGATGATGCACGCCACTCTGTGCTTAGCTGCCGGTTTTTATTTCTTCCCTTGAAAGGCTCCTGAAAAACCTGAAACACAAAAGGAAATATGAACAGTCTCATTTTTTCTCAAGTCAGTCATCTTCCAGAGCCACCTTGCAGACTAATGCAGTGAGACAAGGGTTCAAAAAGAGCTTTGCAGAGCCCTTGCCCTCACTGAGCCTTAGTCACACGGACGAATGTGACAATTTAAATGGATGTGTTGCAAGAGGCGTGCAGCCAGTCAAGCTCTGAGGCAGGAACATGAAGTCCTTGGTGGCTGACAAAAGTTGGAGGTCCATTTGAAATTTCTGTTTTCGTTCAAGGGACAATAGATTTTTGCCTTGCGGATCTTCTGTGCTAGAGGACAAGTAGAATAGTCACCCACTCATTAGCAAAACAAACAACATCCTCCAAATACGTGTCAACTGGTACACTGACATCTGTGAAGCTGTGTTTGAATGCATACAAAAGATGAGATTTCTTGTGTAGCATCAAGTATAATTAGGCCTTTATAACAGTATCCATTGATAAAAACAGAGTGCTGCTTCTGCAGAAGAGGAGAACCAGAGCATTTAGCTGAACAGCGTGGGAGAACTTCACCCACAGATGTTCCACCTCACACACTGAGAAGGTACATCGCTGCTTTACACATGGAATTGAGGACAATCACAGTGTAAAAGGACAGAATTGATGGAGCTTATGATTTGTAGCAGAACAGGCAGTTCAATGGCTGGAGTGTCTAAAAGCAAGTCCAAACATAAATGAGGTTCTTCTGGCCACAACATCTGGATGTTTCTCATAGTCTGCATGTCTGTAAATGAAGAGCAAAGATCACAGATATAACCCAGCCATGGAGTTCTCCAGGTACATCACATAACAACCGTGCTTGTTAAACAACAAAAGAGCAGGTTTCCAAAATGAAAATTATGCTGTCTTGAATTTCTCTGCAGTACCACTTTTCTGGTTTTGAAGTCATTGGACTACAGCTGCTCAATTAGAAATCTCATTTTCTTTATTCCTTTAGAATAGAAAAATCCCAGGATCTGGTACCTTCTGTGAAACACAGACGAAGTCAATAAAGTAATGAAATGTTTATGTTGTCCAAGTATTTCCTGTGAAATAATAAAACCATTATTTGATTAAAATAATATAGAATCCAGCAGTGGGGATATTAATCATTCTGCGTCAAAGGCAGAGAAGGAAAATATCATTCCTCTTTCGTCAAGCCTGTTTGTTACTAAGAAAAGACTCTACTCAAAGTAGCAACACTTCAATATTTGTTCTTTAGATAAATAAGATTAAATTTTAACCTTTACTCTTCTGAAACCCTTAGAGAAACATTCATTTATCTGCAGCTGAAATTAATATTGGATTGCTTTATTGATTCATTGTCTAAAGGCACAGACTAGCCATGGAAATTCCTCTCTGCTTGCATTGACACACTGAACAGGAACAAAAATAAATGTCATTTAAAAGCAGTTTAGCCTTGAGAAAATGGGCAGTCTTTGTGAGGTTTGGCATTCTAGCAAAAAAAAAAAAAAGTTCTTTGCATATCCCACTTTAGAATCAAGATATTTATATGAAACAGCTTGATAGACATGATAAATAACTGACTACGATTACATTTCTTGAAGTATTGCTCAAAGGCAATTTTATACCACAACACAGAAAAAAGCCTTCAGAGGACATAAGGCTAAAAACCAAAATATCAAAAATACATAAACAACCTCCCAAATGACTCTGAGTCAGAGCTTCAGTAGCTGTAAATCACCATGAATGCAATGGTGGCATATTCCTAATCAGAGGCAACTGAGAGCGGGGACCGGGGTTTATCTTTGTGCACCAGCTTGTGATATTTAGACTGCAAGTTGGCAGCAGTAAAAGGGCAATCGGTGGGTACGTTGTAGGTGATCCGGATGATCCTGCCAAAGGCGAGCTCGGTGTGAACTTACTTCCCAGTCTCTGTGTTTATACCCTGATCTCATGGCAAATGCACGATAATTCGAGGTAATCACTGCTCCGTAGGGAAGGGGTAAACACCTCACAGTTACCTCTGGGTCAGATTAAGTAAAATGATAGATATGACAGTGTAGTTGCTCAATCCCTTATTCTTCCCCTACATCCATAGCTTGTTTAAGTATATACACCTTCACATGGACCATGACAGCTTCATGTGGGTTTATCACACAGCTGAAGCAATGGCATAACACACCACCCCACACTTTCTGGTCCTTCTGCAGGATGGCAATACTTGTCTGAAAGGTTTGATGAGAACAGGCTGCTTTGTCACACCAACCAGCTTCACCCCTAATGCCTGAGGAGTGGTGGGAGCCCTGCATGGAGGCCCTGCTCTGCCTTGAGCCTCCTCAGCATGGGGGATCATCAGTCTTCTGTAACACGTGGGACAGTTCCTTTCCGGACACGTGGAAAGCATTTCTCCTGATATGAAATGATACTGCTCGCAAATGGCGGAGAAGTCAATCATGGTGCTGCTTTGTTTTTTTTGGATTCATCATGTTAAATGAGGAGTTTCATCTGCAGTTGGATAAGAGCACTCTTGAGCAAATGATCTGAGTTTTAATTGAGAGCAACCAGTCTCACCAGTTCCATTCTCTTCAACATCTGCTTCTAAATCGGGTCAATTGCCAGTAGAGAGCCGATGTTACAGAAATTATCATATTTTTTTTCCAGGAGTAACTGCTCTGTCAAATCGGGTCATAACATGTTGTAGCACCACAAATTTACCTATACCTTGGAAGCCTCACAGGGGATACCTGGGAGACCTTTACGCAGTCATTTAGTGTAGAAAATTGCCCCAAAATCATGCCTGGGTGAAAGGAAATTTTTAAAAGGAATTAGGAGCATTAGGACATGAATTAAGTCTACTGTTTTAGGTCACGCTTCACACAAAAATATTCTAGTTGGCAACGTAGTAAATTCATCCCTTTATACACAAGTTTCATCATCTGATCTCATATTTTGAATTAAGGGTAGATTTCAGTTCACTTTCTTTGGGAAAATCTAAATCATATTATAAGATCTATCTCTGAACCCTCTTGCTTGGGCAAAATTTCCACATTGGAGTTTGTCTGAGGTAGAATGGTGGGCCTGAATGTTCACCTCTGCAATACAGCTTACTCAGGCTAATGAATGAATGTGGAAGTAATAACTGCATTGCTGGATACACCCACATTTTCACACAGGATCCTTACTTAATGAGAAGTAAAACTATTTTTAGGAGCAGTACCAAAAATTTCAAAGGTTGAGACAGAATAATATATTAATGTTTAATCCCTGTCAAATGCAGGAGTTCAATTTGACTGGTCCATCTGCAGCAAGCATGTTTCCGAGTAAGGAAATGCTGTTCCTTTATCTAGACCCCCTTGTATTTATATCAAGGTGTGTCTAATTCCATTCTCTGCCTCCTCCATCTACAATATGTAAACATAGCCTGATGTTTATATCCTCTGCCTTGTGCAAGAGCTAGTATTTTGGCAGTAGTGCTCCTCACCTTCCAGACATACCTTCTACAGGCAGTTTAGCACTTTACTGGTACATTTTTATGATAGTGTTTATTACTCACTTTAAGCAGAGGGGAAAAGAGAACATGCAAAGAGGCCCTATAAACAAGTACTGAGGATCAAGTAGACTTTTCAAAAACTTTTGGCAGCCGCATGTTCAACACATGACACTCTGTTGCCTAATAGTATGAAAAAATTTATGAGGCCATGGCTCACATGAAGCAATGCTATGTGTCACATCCATCCCACAGGCCATAGTTTCCCCATCCCTAGTTTAAACATTGTAAAACATATGTTTAGTCTGATAAATAGATTGGACACATCAAAATAATAAATAATAATAATAAAAAAAACAACCAGGGATCTATATTTTCAAAAGTGTATGGTGACATTTTTTGTCCCTATTATTTTGGTAGGCCATTGAGATACTTCAGAGCGAAGTCCTGTTTTCAGAAGTCAGATTCCCACTAAATGTCATAAATTCTACCCTTAAATTAGAAATACCTATCATCAACCGTAGGTTAAATATCTCCTAAAAAGCAAACAACCCATTCATTAAAGGTAACCTGTTTGCAGACCCTTTCAGAGATTCTTTTCTCCCAGGAAGAGCCAGGTGCAAGTCAGGTGAGTCTTGTAGTGTGTCCTGCAAGATGTCTCTGCAAGAGCTGGCTGAAGTTCCTCAAGGTGGAAAAGCTGTCTGAGAACTGAAGCAGTAGTAATACACTGAAACATTTGGTAGGTGATTTGCCTCCCATGGAGCATGAAGGCTTGCATCTCTGGCCAAATCTGTTCCCTTTGCACTATTCAGCAATGGCTGTCCCAAGAGCAGACTCCAGGTTGCATTTCCTCACCCAAAATACTCACAAAAGAGTGGAGAATTAGCATAGCAAAGACCTCAACCCTTTCTTCTTCCCATCCTCCTTGAGAACAGAAAGCAAGTTGAACAGTAGGAATAGATGTTGAAGAAGGCACCTTGCTTGTCCCATATTTATTATTTAAAAACTATTGAAAGATGATCCCTTTATAGTGGTCTCCAGGGGCACTCTGAACTGGAGAATGTGGGAATGCTTCTAAGCTCTAGGCACAGGTATAAGCTCAAGGTAACCTCATTCTGTGCTGAGGTGACACCTGGACATGTATCAACCCTTCTCTGAACCCTGTACCACAAAAAGTAAACCAAGGTTCCCAAGGAGGAAGCCATGGACTGCTTTGAGGTCATTGACAAGGGTAGTCACTGCTCCTAAGAGCAACACTCTCGGGTCACTGAAAATGTCGCTCTGTTTGCCAGCGGCCAACATCACACCAAACAGTGCTGTGAGTGGGCTGAATATCCAAAGGTTTCCTTTATGCTCTGATTATCAGAAATGGAACCCACCAGAGAATCCGGCACTGGATTTCCAGATGTCTTATCAAACACATTCTTCTTCCATGGTATCGTAAGGTACCACTCGCACACCCTGTTGCTGGCAGAAAAGGAGAAGATACTTTTGTATAGTTGTAAGTATTTCTCTAGAGCAATTTCAAAGACTAAAACAACTGTTCTTTCTCTTCAAGGATGTTGGCACTGTAAGATCCACAATGTCCCATTTTGTGTCCCCTAGCTATGTCTGCAGCTAAGATGGTCAGGACAGATGAGAGAAGGAACTGAATGTTCTCTCTTAGGCAGAATATTCATTATCTGTGATTTATGTCTGCACTCTGTGGCTTATACGGACACTCCAGCAGCCACAGGATGATCCTACTGCAGAAACAGACAGGATTGCTCTTTTCCATTCAAGCCACTTTCAGAGAAAGAACCTGAGCTTGCGACAGTAAGCCAGGTTTTGTTCTTTTAAGATAAAGTTGTATGAGTAGGGTCCTTCAACCATCCCCAAAATATAAGGTAACAATGAAGTTACCAGCCCACTTAGCAACAGATATTTCCAGGAGAATGTAATATATATGTCCCAAGACAGGATTTCACTCCAAATGACTTTAAACGTGGTACACAGAGATTATGTCTCCTCCTGCGCCAGCAGGCCTTGCACGTGATCAACAAATCACTCTCTACAACTACCTGAAAGGAGGTTGCAGAGAGGTGGGAGTCGACCTGTTCTGTCAAGTCACAGGTGACAGAACAAGAGGAAATAGCTTCAAGTTGCATCAAGGGAAGTTTAGATTGGATATTAGGAGGAATTTCTTTACTGAAAGGGTCATCAGGCATTGGAACGCATTACCCAGGGCAGTGGTGGAGTCCCCATCCCTGGAGGTATTTAAGGGTCGGGTAGATATAGTGCTCGGGGACATGGTTTAGTGGTGGGCTTGTCAGTGTTAGGTTAATGATTGGACTAGACGATCTTACAGGTCTTTTCCAGTCTAGGAGACTCTCTGATTCAGTAACAAAGATGTGTCGCTCAGACACTCCTCAGCTTAAGCGAAGGAGATCTCAGCAAAACTCTGCTGTGAAAGGGACATCCGGCTTTTTATTAGCCTACTCTTGTAAGCCCCTGCCCCTCATCACCCCAATCCCTGTCATGACTCAGTGACCCTCACAGGGGTCATTTACCTGGATGCAAGGAACATTGGAAAAGGGTCATTTACACAACTATAAGGGACATTCCTACTGACCAGGAGCAGATCAGGCTCTGATGACCCCATGTTGTCTATGACTGAGCCCCGGAGCCCCTGCACACAAGCCAGCACACGAAGATACCTACATAGAGCATTAGGTTTCCATTCACCTTGTACCAGTCTAACTGACTATACAGCACGTACAAGGCAAGTCTGTTCCCACCAAATAGGCTGCCAGAAGGACTCCCGTAGTCTTCCACTCACTTTTAAAACTGGAATTAAAAATTAAGACCAAATTCTGCTTCTGGTTATTTCCTCAAATATATAAATTTTGCCTTTATAATACTGATCTTTAGAGTCTTAAACAAGATTTTAAATGATTTCATTATTCCTCAGGAGTGTTATATGCATTAAATGGAAAGCAGGTAAGTACCTGCAGAGCAGTAAAATTTATTCAGAGAAAGTATGTTTCCATTTAAAAGAGAGAAGAAACTGAGAAGAAACAACCAGAAAAACCACCCCTCCCCTAGAGAAAACAGGCACACAAATACTTTACTCCTTTCATAAATAATGTATTTTATTGCATATGGCTATTAAGGAGAGCATCCATGATCAATACAGACTAAATACAATACACTATTCTAGTTCCATTTATTCTGGTCTCCAGCAGCATCACATTTATCCTTATATACAGCGTGTACATTGGAAGACACAGCAAGATAAGTTAAGTCTCTTGTCATATCACAATAGCAAGAAATATATTTAACATCTTGATATCCAGAAACAATACGTACCCAAAAAGAAAACACTGCTTAATAACTGTTAAGGTTATATAGCAAAAAATATTTTAAATTTAAGGTAAGTCAGGCAAAATGTACAAAGACCCAATATACATTGTGAAGTTTTAGCAAACATAACATTTATACATTTTGGTTCCATTCTGTAAACTAAATCAAGAATGTAAGTATTGCATATGCCTTTGTAAAATATACAGGATAGAGAACAATTGGCTATATTGTCAAGTTTTTGTTTTGAAGTTGCTGTATGCATTTTAGCCATTTGTTTTAGTGGCATGATTTCTTAACTGGTAGAGAGGGCTTCAAAACTTCAAAATAGAAGTTCAAAACATTGAATTCAGCAGGTACCACACTCAGTGCTAAGGGCGGGGGGGGGGATGTCAGACAGAAAATGTCAAAGGTATTTGTTTTTTTCAGTTCCAGACTTAAACAAGCAACATTTTAGAATGTCTTAGAACCATTTATAGTATTATTATTATTATTAAAAAAAAAACAGATAGATTAGATATTTAAATTGATTTTAGATCTACTATTGTATTAGCCTATGCATTGCTGTGATTTAAGACCCCAAAAATTACACTGAATAATAAAGTGTGTCATGGGGTAGGGAAGGAATTAGTTTACATTCATCTTTGTCTTGTAATACAATCCTCAGTTCTAAAAATTCAGCATGTAAGCAGGAAGACTGCATTGTCATTCGTTATGTTTGTAAGACATTGACTCTCGTCTTCCTCAGAAAAAAAAAATCCCAAAAGATAATGCATTAACTACAGGTTCCACCTAGCACAATGATTAAAAAAAGAAAAAAAAAAAAAAAAAAAAAAAAAATNTAATACTTACACGTCTATCAGAGCAGGCACTGGCGAGGTACCCTTAAAATGTATACGAACTCTTCAACAAATTCATTGAAGGAGAAACAAGGTGGCATGACATTCTGCTAGTCTGGTGCAACAGCTGTATGTGACATTTGTGACAGTAGCCGCCACATCACTCGGATTTTCAGGCTACTGGGAATGTGATGCACAGGTAGCCTTGAAAAGAACTCAGGATAAGTGACTGCAATGGTTCTTCTTCCCTGTAATAATGCCTGCAGCTGCAACGGTGCTGTCCTGGTAGAAGGCAGATATCAGGACTTTCTAGATGGCAAGATAATACTGTGTTAATATTAGCGCTCGAATCTGCCCGATACCCATTATCATCCCTGCATTCCTAGCATGCCTATGTGGATTTTTGGTTACAAGAAACGCAGCTAAGAACAGGGTTAGCTGACGAAAGTGAGCTTCTAAATAGGAGAAAAGGCTTTTGCAATCTGAAGTACCTACATAAACACCTACATAGAGAGGATTAAACAAGTGTGTCAAAGGTACAGAGAGATACCCCCATTACAGTTCGATGTTTTTAACTTACATTGCTTCAGTTACACATTTTATATTTTTAACTACTCTGAACCCTCTGTCCAAGTCCGATTCACAGAGTTTCATCCCACTGTAGACGCTTCAGTGCCCTGGTTCGGCTTTGTCTGAGGAGTAAACCCTGCGGCTAGTGATTCACAACCCAGCAGCAGCAGCAGCTGTACGCGTTGCAAGTTCAGTAAGGCTGACGACCGTTCTTGAGAGAGACTCAGCATAGAGATAAAGGAGGTCCTGTCGTACACCAACACCGCAAATCCGGCTTTACTTTGAACTGAGGTAGTACTGTGGTAGGCTTGAAATTATGCCAGTAAATACCAGATCTTACTGCTTCAGCAGGTGTTACAGAATCCCCTAATATGCCGAAGAATAAATACAGTTTGTCTTTGCAGAAAAAGGAAATAAAGGCATTGGCCGTTAGTTAAAGAGGCCGGCAGAAAAGTTCCCAGGATCTAAAGAGCATCTCCAACTCCTGTCGAAACAGCAGCAAAATGATACCGTAGATGCCATGGACAGGTAATGAGTTAGGCAGGTTGCTTTCCCTTCCTCCCAGATTTGTTGCACAGTTTAGTCCACAACAGGTTGAAAGTTAACTGTCCGGACCAACAATAACAACAACAACAAAAAGTAAACCTTAAGCAGCTTCAGTTACAAAAAAAAAACAACAAAACAAACCAAACAAAAAAAAAAAGGTATATGCCAAGCAGCTTCTTTGAATGTTGTACTCTGTTGTTTGAGGTCATGGTGAGAAAACTAACTCCTTCACTCTGAAAAGAAAAATGAAAGAAAGTCAATAAAAGCTAAAAAAAGTAATCACATTTATGATTTAAACAACACAAAACATACCATATAGAGATTATTCAGAACGGGTTTTCACAGAAAAAAGAAGCAAGCTATGCAATGACTGCTTTTATATTCGTATACATAAGGTATTGCAAAGGCAATAACGGGAACTCCCCAGTCCAATACTGCCTCTTGTTTTTTAGAACTTTTTAGCTGTGGCTCTTCAGACCAGCAAACCACGGGAGACAGAACTGGTTAGAAAACCCGACACAAAATCCCCCCAGTTCAAGTTGTGACCATCACTGTTTGTGTCAGCGGGAAGGAAAAGGTGTTGCAGAAAGTAGGTACAAACTCAACTGTTTTTTTTTAGTCTGCTGAGTGTTATTGAAAGCTGTCCATTTCCAGACATTAGAAACAAGTTTCTTGAGACTATATTGTCTTTAGGGAAAGAGTCTTCTAAAAACATAAAGAAAGTATAGGAAGAACCTTTTACTTCCAGAAGTAAAAAAGTGGGTAGATAGGCGAAGGGAAGGAATCTTCTCCAAGTTACTGACCACAAAACTGCTTTTAACAGTGAAGGTGAATTATCCAGTAAAACAGAAATTAATTACAAAGTAACCCATTCTATTTTACAGAATGCAGCTGACTTCTCCTGTGTTTTTTCACTGCAAAAAATTAATGGATAGTATGTGCCGCTGCCATAAAGGGACATTAATATATCGATTAACACTCAACATTAAGATCATTTGTTAACATCATCATTAAAAAAAAAATAAATCAGAATTTCCTTAGTATGTTGTTTATTGTGTAGATTTTTCCTGTTTGCTACAATATTTTGGAAAGCAGCAATGTACAAACAGCAGTGATTAAAACACCAAGACTGTAAATTCTATATGTAGAGTCTATATAGTCTGTATATAGTCTATACAGTCTATATGTAGACTGAAATTCACCTCATTTTGAAAGGTGCCAACTAAGTGGAACATCCCGATACAATGTCAGGCTGCAAAATTACATTCACACCAAGTGCTACTAACAGCATCTAGTTCATTTAACAGTTTATAGCAAATTTTTTTGTTTATGTTGTTGTCCCCAAGTTTACAAGGTAGACAAAAATGTTAGTATGAAGATGTATTACACAAGTTTTCCTAAAAGTGGAAGTTATTTGGAACACTTTGGGAACTAACTTAGAAAAGTCTGTAAAGGACATAACCCATTAAATTTGACTGTATGGATACAAGAAGTCAGTATTCCTGTATATCTTTAATTCCTTAGGGACCATAAAACCAAAATAAATCATATATGAAATCTGAATGTCAAAGTAAGCTTAGTGCTTATCTCTGCAAGTTACAATCCACGTAAGCCTCTGATAAACCAAAAGAAAAGCTTTTCCTTCAAGTCTACACAAAAACAAAGGTTGACATATCTTGGCGCATAAGTGAGAACTGCTAAATTGCCATTGAATCTCTCAGAGCTAAGGTTTACCTAAGGATTAAGTCCTGCTGAAGTCAATTGGAGCCGCTCTATGATCAGATACTTAAGATGTTACTTAGGATTTTATTTCATGACATAGCTTGAGATGAATAAATAGCTTGCAAAGACCAAAAGGAAAGCATCTCATTGCCCCCACCCATTGCCATATATTTATTGCCACTTTTTTAATCAGAAACTAAGTCAAATCTACCCATTCAGTCTTCAGAAAATGAGCTTTTGTTGTTTGAGCTGGGAAGGTGTTTCAAATTAAGAACTTGAACTGGCTGATGAGGCAATCAAGGGAGCCCCAAAACAGCCATCATCATCCAGTAAGGCTGCGTGGGAGAGCGTGTGGCAGGATGGATGGCTCTTGGAAGGGAGCAGAGATCCCTCGTTTGAGGAAGAGCCGCCTAACAAACTACTTGTTCCGACTTTTGCTCAGGGAAGCAGGATGCATATGCATCATGTAGGCGAACAAGCGAATGTTGAAAGATACACGCTGACTCCGTGTTATTGCTTTCCTCCTCCAAATGGAAACCAACCTGACAACTAAATTTAGGTTCCTGAAAGTGGCCACATGGTAGGGGAAGCCAAATAAAGTTAAAAAAAAACATAATCATGTGTTCAGACAGGGAAATCAGAGGAAGATATTTTTGCACATGCAAAGAACACAAACAAGTATCTTTCCAGAAGTATGTCAGCCTAGGGCGGTCATCAGGGAGGATTATTAGCAACTGAGTAAGCCTGCCGTTGCTCTTACAGCACAACACGTACTTTCCGGCCAGAATGAAACTGGAGCAGGTGAAGTGGCTGATGCTTCAAAGCACTTCCAAACCTGGTTCACAGGGTTTTGTAGGTGGACAATGGGACCGTGGGCACAAGCCTAAGAGCCTATGACGCAATAAACACGTCATCCAATGAGTCTACAATGCTGACCTATAACTCAAAACCTAACCCAAACATAGTCTTGCAACGTCAGCTTCAGAGGAAGCCTACTTGCAAGAAATAAGTTGCAAGTTCCATGATAAAGTTAAAAAAAAAAAAAAAAGAAAAAAATTACATCAATATCACTGTTCATTTTTACTTCAGTGATTTGTATCTTTTACTTATTTCAAGTCTCAGGTCAACACTCCACTTACACAAAGTCACACCAGCATACACTGTCTTTATCTAGGAACTAAACAGAGTTCCCACAAGGACATCAATATATTCTTTGATAACCTCATTCCCCATGAGCACACACAAATCAAAACCCAAAGTCCAGCAGTGTTTCAATACTGACGTTTCCTCTTGGTTTTGGGCTTTATTAAGGAAAGCATCCATGCTGACTGCTGAGTTTCCAAAACTAAAGTTGTCTGATTCCACCAGTGCTTCTTGGGGAATAAATCAGATAATATACACACACACACACAAATTGCTAGGAAATTACCAAATACCTAAAGACTTGTTAAATATATTGTGAAGAGAATACAATGGTTAGTGAATTAAAGAAGATCTAGCCTGCTTATTAATTTTCAAAGCCAGTAAGCAATGAATAAAAATTTTCTTAATTCCTAAAAATAATTCTCATCTGCTAACAAGGATGCAGCCAGAAACAGCTATTTATGTGGCTCATGGCAAAACACATTGCTGGTTGTTCAGAACCAGTAAATTTATTCCGCTGGCAGCGCGACCACCAGAGCGGATCAGGCATCGGACGCAGAACCCTCAGCTCTGCCACGGGCTTCTGCCCTGACTCCAGGCAAACCACTCGGTGGCTCTGTCCCTTTGTTTGCCCTCCCCACGCTGCCTGCCAAATCGATTAAGGCTCTGATCCCACTAACTAACTTTTCCTGGAAGAGCAATCCTATTGATACCACCAAATCTGGAGGTTAACACCACGCACGTCCGTCGGCACCAGGCCAGGCCATTAGACAACACAGCCCAAGGAACCGGATCCCACCCGGAGGGAGATGCCTTTGCCCTCCCCCCCCCAGCACCCAGGAGGAGACGCGTGGCCCTGGGTGAAGCAGCTGGCCAGCCAGAAAAGGCAAGTGTCTCCCCTGCCAGCAAGCCCTCCCTACCTTCCAGCATGGTGCACTGTACCTGGCCGGGCATCCTGCAGGAGATGGGCTTGCAGGCACCGGCAGGGGCTGTAGCCGGGTACCTCAGCAGCACCTTCCCTACGCCCGCAGCATCAGCCAGCCAGGGAGCAGGGAGGCAGGCGGCAGGGGCTGAGGGTAGGGAGGGACAGCATGGGTCCGGACGGTGATAAACCCGTGCCGTCCCAGCGCTGACAGCAACGGGAGATGGTTTGAACTGCAGTCTCGGAGGGCTTCTTTACGGGAGGGATTGTAGGATACACACACACACATTGTAAGGTAACAAATTTGGGCGAGCATCCCAGCACGAACGCAGCCTGCCTGCTCCCTGGGACGTGCATAGTAGCAGCCAAATCCTGACCTGGCTCTGACTCTCATTAAGCAATTTAATGAATACTATACTTAATGTTAAGTACATAGGTAACCCTGCTAAAGATAACAGAACCACTCATGTGGCTCTCCACAAGTAATTCCATGGAATCTGAGCTCTGCTCAGCAGGACTGCTCATACCAAATAAAGCCGAGCTCGGCCACCACCACAGGAAAAGGTTTCAATCAGAGCTTAAACATTCGCCTTACCAACACTTCGCAGGAAAACCTAAAGGAGTATGCTCTAACAGTTTACAGAGCTCATGAATAATATCCATCCAAAGTAAAATGTTTCCACATCTGATCGGAAAAAAAAAAGTTAAACCATGAAATGAAAAGGCCATGTTATTATTATTTTTTTAAACAAGTCATGGTTGATCATAATCGGAAACATGCTGCCCCAAGTAACTAGGCTCTCTTGTTATGTTATTCCACTAAGAAATAGTACGTAATGTTATTTAGATATGTCTCTGTTGTTTTATGAATTTAGACAAGCGGGCATCAGGTCAACATAGATTCTTCATGACTTAATAATAATAATAATAAAAAAAAATCACTGAATTTCTTTAAAGTAGTAAAGTAGGGATTTTGCAGCTAGAATTATCTATATTAAAATGAGCTTTATAGTACTTTCAACTCATGTCAAATAGTTAAAAACCATAACATCTTGAAATGCATTAAAATGACCACGGGGAAAGATATTATTTCTAAAGTGGGAAAGAAAACACTAGATTATCTGGAAAAAGACACCGCATGTCAGCACCTGCAAGTACTTTTTTATTTTTTTTTTTTTTGTCCCAGCATCCACACAAGAGGCTAAAATGAATGTTTATCTGATGGCATGGGCAAATCCCCACAATTTATAACGAGTGCCAACTTTTATCCAAAGGTACTAAAAATCAAAGTAATCTGTATTTGATACCATATATTTATACAACTAGCACTTACAATCTTACACTTGAGTTTAAGCAGCTGAGTCTACAGAAGAGGTACAGATGATGATGAGGGCTATGCTTAGTTGATTTCAGAATTTGATATAATTTGTGTTTCATATCATTTTGTCAGGGTTCTTGTAGATTTTGTAGTATGAATAACTAAACATTAAAATGTAATTATGTGGAAAATAAAGGATTAAATTTATAAACGTCATTATAATGAATTTATAGCTAAAGTGCTGGTCCAGAAATACATTTCCCATATAAATTATAATAAAAATAGGCACTTCAAATTTAAAATTAAGAAACTAGACATGCTCATTTTTCCAGGATTAATTTAATACAGTTGCTATTATATCTCTTAATTTCAGAGCTACAGCCACTGTGTACTATTAAACAATTAAACAAAAAAACTGTGTACTATTAAACAAGTTTGTATAGACGTGATTTAATCCCATGGTTACAGATAAAATAAATTAGACAAAAAAACTTAACATCTGAAATTTGTTCAATTATCCTCTCCCTTGCAAGTTGGGTATACAACCATTGAAAAACATCACATGAAATTTAACAAAAATCAAGCTACTTTCTTTGAGCAAACAAAATGCTAGGGGGAAAAAAAAAAGTGTAGTCCTTTTGGCCTTCCATTGGGAGTTTGTTTAGAGGGACAGAAACACACAGAGAGAAGCAGATGTGGAAACGCTACAGAACATTTGCCACTGAAAAGATAAGTCTGTGGCAGCCAGCCAAAAAGCCACTCGACAGTTCACACGCACAGGATTTAACCATCGTGGAACAAGAAGTCACGTTCTTGGTTGATGACCATTATCATGCAACTGGAATTGTCTCCCACCTTACAACCACCACACCGTTTCTTTATCAGAGCGGATTCAAAACCCAACGCTGCAAACGTGGCCTGAATTAGGCAGTTGGCTTGATTTTTACTGCTCCTTCCACCACCCCAAGGAGTGAGCACAGACTGACAGCATATGCAAACACTTTGCATACTAAGTGAGGCTGGAAGTTTCTTAAGAGACAGAATTTTTGCAAAACAACATGCTCACCTTGCCAGTGATGAAGGGCGAGGGAGGAAGGGATTGGTGACTAATGAACTGAGCTACCTACCAACCCCATCTTTGGAGACACAACAAAAACAACTGAATTAGCAGGTCTGCCCCTAGAGCACACACTAGGCAATCCTCAGCTACCTTCTGCCACCCCCACTGTGTACCTCTATATCCCTGACCTACTCACCCTACGAGGAGGTAGTCATTCTAGCTCCTTGTGGTCAAGGAGAAGAAATGGGCACTCCTAAGCAACTATTCTTCTGCCCTATTGCATGTTAGGCTGAGACGAATAAGAGTTATGAAAGATCTCAAAGTCTGTGAGGTGTATGACTTGGTATTCAATTTAGGAGCAGAGACCATGTCCTTTTACACACTTTTACAATTGCTGAGAAGTTTGCTCAGCTGGGATATCAAAGGCATATTTTCCTTCTTCTAATGTACTTTAGTAGTCATTAGCAAGGGCAACGAGGTCTGACAAGAAAGAAGAGCCCTCGCAAGTAGAGCTTGATATTCTCACGCAGCTGCCGACTGAAATGCCATTGATGTTGGTGGACCCATTTCAGGCAGGTAACAGGTGGGGGAGAGTGGTGGTGGGGTGGGGGGTGGAGGTTAATCAGACTTCTGGTTAGATCCACAAGTGAGAACCTGACTGCCATTCTAGATTATCAATGGCCAATACCAAAGTCCAATAGCTTCTTCTGAGCCACTAGGTTACCTCCACCCACACGCCTGAACACACAAAGCTAGAGTGCTCTCAGAGAGCTTAAAAGCATGCTTTTTCCTCCTTCTCACTTGGGAGAAAAAGCAATCTTTTCCTGTTATTAAATTGAAGAATTATTCATATTAAAAATTTAAATATTCATGGGAACAGGGATAAGGACTCATGTAAGTTGTGGGAAGTCATGTTCACTCTCCTTTTCCATTACAGTAGATATCTAATTATTCCATGGAAACAGCTTCAGTAAAGAAAGAACAAGAGCACTCTGCCAAAGCATATATGGGTAAGATGCACTAGGGATGGGGAGGGGGGAAAGAGGAACAAGGGGTTTTTCAGCCAAAAGGTACTGGATGCTGGTCAGTCCCGGGCGAGTGCTCTAGCCACGTAAATATTGGGGGCAAGGGAACAGAAACACTTCTTCCAGGCACTCTTTGAAAGACTGATCCCTGCCTCCATCATTGCCAAAAGGGCTTAGGCACCCGATATCAAAAGAGGCTTCAGATTTACAAAGTCTTTATGGAGACTGGAGCATTCCTCCATCCTAGAGGAAGACATGTATCTTCCAGAGAGCGGCATGTTTTAAAACCAAGGCTTTCCTCAACTTTCACAGTCAACTACCTACCTGTTTTGCAAACTGACTTTCAGACTGCTTACCAAGGAGACCGAAACACCTCTGGCATTACATTCATTTATGCATCTAACCTGGCATCGAAATGCACTGGACGGCCACACACTAAACCAGTTGGCCACTGCAGCTTTTGGACTTTCAAATTAGGAGATACATCCAGAGAGATGCTTCTTCTCACAGAAGAGATACTTGAGTGAAAGGAGAGAAAAAGAAAGCAAGGAAGGGCTAAGAGGAACAATCTGGTGTGCACCAGAGAGCAATCTTCTCCCTGCTGCTTCCTCATGTTGTCTGTCACACCCTCACTTAAAACTGAGCATCTGGTGATGTCCTACCACCAGAAAAAGATTTTAAAGGATGATTTTCCATCTCTGTCAATGCTTTCCTAAACATCTTTTGTGTTCTCACCGTTGTCAATGTGAATCAGTCAGTAATACAGTAAAGGAAAAATGAAGCTAGGTGAGAAGTTGCAGACTTCACGTTCCGTGATGAAAAGACACCACCCTACCCCACCCCACCCTCCTCAAAACCACTGAGGGAAATGAGCAATACAGCACAAAACAGCTGCACTGAAACAGGCTAAAGAATCCTCAAATCCAGTTTCGTCTCTCTGACAGTGGGTCAAAAGCAGCTGCTTAAGCAAGACTATAAAAACCAAGACAAGCATGAGGAGATACTGCCACTAATTCTCATCTAGCCTCTCACAATTCACCTATCAAGGACCTCCTGCACTACACCTCCCTTCACGGAAACCTTTAGTACCCTGTAGCCTGGGCTTTCACACCTGAGCTCCAGGGTGCAAGAAGAATTATTTCCTTCTGCTTGTTCTGAACCTGCCACATGTTAGCTTAATGCCCCCAATAAAGCTGAAGTCTTACTTCCCGTGTACAGTTAAGACTCACAGTCCATATATCATCACATGTTGTCCTTCCTTTACTCTATATATTGAGACATGCAGCAACGGGAACTGCAATTCCCCTGTACGGACATTTCCTACCTACACCCTGAGAGGACAACAGAAAGGCTCAAAACCACGGTGCCCAAGCACTTCTATACAGTCCCGCAAAACTGGGATGAAAAGCCCTGTAGATCCGACCAACACATCCTGCAGGATTCTTGGGAGAAGAAAAACTACGCTGTATGTTACCTGAAAATGTTTCTAACACTTTGATGGGAAATCAGTTGCACTGTGTACATGGACTGCGGTTTAGAGGGAGGGAAAAGAAATTCTCTGTGAGAAGAGGAAAAAGTATCCACAGATGTACAGTGTTTCCCAACAAAGGTCACTACTTTATTTTGGCCACTTATTTAAAGTCTGTTCTTTAGGACAAAAAAAAAAAAGAGAAGAAAAAGAGGTATTCTCTTTTTACGTAATTTCCTAATAGGTTCTCAGTATTTGACACTGATAGCTCCGACAATTTGTTTTCATTTTAACCACATTTACACAAGGATTTGTTTTCCTCTGGGGTTTTTTGAGGTTTGTTCTGTCCAAATTTAAAGCTTTTTTTCCCCACGAGAGCAGGTTACCTTCCTTTTCTCACACTGACAGAACGAGCTGATGCATTTTGTGTAATATTGCTTAGAAAATGTAACAACAGTTTACTCTCTCAATTTTGTATCTTTTCAAGTGTCATTACTGAGTCATTAAACAGCTACATCTTTCACTTCTGCTATTAACCTTGTTGCACATATTACCCCTGTTCTTTTAAAACTATGTCTCCTGGTTCAGAGTTGTTAATACCGTAGCACAAATCAGGTTAAGCCTTTAACCTTTTTCCTTTATTAATTCCACTTAATCAATAATTCAAGCTTCTAGATACAAACGTTTGGATCAAAAAGAAGTAAAATATTTCCCTGAATAAAGCCAGAGTCTCCTTATTTTAAAAGCTTTTTTTATTCTGTAAAATTTGGGGGGTTTATATTGCTGTTGTTAGAAATCTCTATTAATGGAGCCTATAGTTCCAGGCACCGTACATGCACATAGGTACAATATATTTTTCTACTAACCACAGTAAATTAACTGAATAGAATTGTTATTATGACTTATCAAAGGTATTGTTCCGGTTAGCAACACATAAAAGAACTAAAAAAAAAAAAAAAAAAACCAAAACCCAACGCCACACTCCAGGAAAGTGCTTGGAAACATCACTGCAAAAAGAATTTAAAAGATTAAATTTGTGAGAAAAAGCGATTACAACAAAACCTTGTGAAAAGGTGAACTTCCTCATACTACTAGACCACTTACAAACCTGTCATGACGAGGAGGACCTAAAAGCATAGCACAGCCTGACCAGTTCATCACACCTTAGGGAGGCGGTTCCCAGCTGCCGCTCAAGCGGTAACCAGCAGGCTTTCCTCCCAGCAGGGCAACCGCATCGCCCGGGAGCACGTTCCTGCACTTCATTTGCAACACACCTTGCTACTTACTCTGCTTGGGACACCCAGCCACCAGTGACGGCCAGGTTCAGTATGCTGTCACAGACACGCTACACAACAAAAATGAGAAACTACCTATTTTCTGTTTTCTTAAGCCTTGAAAATATTTCTGCAGGAACATTACTTATGACTGGTTGCACTACAAGTTTAGGTTATTGCTGGTGAAAAACATTTACAGACCTGTTTCTGCTCATTGGAGTATTACAGTTGCTATTTTATAATCATCTATGTGTCTTGCTGTATTCAGCTATACTCCTTACCCCTGTGGCATCTGTTAAAGGTATCTGTGTAACACAAAATGAAAATACATAAATTCAGTCTTGGAAACAGATTTAGGTACAGAGAAAAGAGTCACAATTTAAAATACTCAGAAATGACTATGGCCACACCTGAAATGAGGCAAGTGGGCTCTGCCAATAGTGCTGAAGTCCTGAGCTGCATGCAAGACTGGGGCTGGGTTTCCCCCCCGAGATGAGTATCAGGGGACAGGATGGGGTTTGGGAGACGATGCAAACCCGGGCCTTTGTCTGTCACCTTCCATGCAATCAGAAGGTGACTGGAGTGTCCATGCCATGAACCCAGGGCCTGGCAAATGTCCTTGTGCCACAATTCAGACATGGGATTTGGGAGACAGAGCACGCCCAGAACCAAAAGAGTTGAGTTTAAGCAAATGCTTTCGAATACCTCCACAGAGAACGATCAAAACGTCTTACCCTTTGCTCAGGGACACAATGGGGCTATGATCATCTCTGCAGATAACATTTAGAGAAGTACACCTAGCCAGCTCATTATTAACTTCCATGAGCCCAGCTCTCATTAACTTCCTTGGGACTGTCGGCTTGCAACCCACAGCTACGTCTGGCACAGTAGACGCTGTCTGAAAGCCAGATTCACAAATTTAGCGAGGTGCCCTATCCCTAATGATTTCAACACCTGTGCCCGCTTGAGCCTTAATACTTGTCACTCTACAGCACCCCACTAAAGTCTCCTTGAAAACAGCCACTCTTTCTCTAACACAATCCCCCAGCAGACATCTCCTACTATTCCTTCAACAAACAGACAAACGCCCTAGTAATCAAAGCAAACCCATGTTTCAGAGCACCTTATTTGTAGATTTCTCATTTACAAACTGGATTGTGTTCTCCCTTGCATCAAATGCATTCCTGAGAAATGCTAGAAAAATTAACAAAACATTTTTATGTTGTATTTTTAAAACAAACAGGGGCACCCGTAACTTCCTGCTCGGAATTTAACCTTGAGATGAATTAGCATTTCTTTCTGAAGCTGATATGGACTTTATTGCGTACAGAAGCTAGTATTACATTAAGACATGAAAGGAGAGGATGCATTTTTGTCACATGGGCATCATAAATATCATCCAGGTATCACTCCTGGAGGTTAACTGATACTCCATTTGAAAGCAGGGGCAAAAAGCTTAGTAAACCATTTAGAAAAGTAATTTTCATGGTTAAAGTTTATCTTCTGAGAACACCAGTAAGTTGGTCGTAAAATAACCCGTGATAGCAGAAAGCATATAGAATAATTACCTCCTGTGTCTTACTCATATTTTACTTTCTTTCTCAAGCAAGAAACAGATTGTACTGAATAAATGAGATTGTTCCCAGACCCACTGGATGCGCCTGGGATCATCCGCATCCAATAGTTCACTGCAGAAATAAAGTGATGGACATCATTTCTGTGCAATATTGCTAACTCCAGATCAAGATCACTTTCTTCTGTTATTACAAAAGCTCTCAGTAAATATTTACACAAACAGAGCTGCACTCTGCTGTTTTACTAGTTCTGTTTTTAACTCACCTCTGCAGTGCTCTCTCACACAGGTGTCTTTGTTTTGTTTTGTTTTATGACTTCCCTGATTTGTTGCCGGGTAGATATGTTTATAAGCAACCAAGGACACTTAGTTTTCTTAACAAGGTCTGCCGGTACCTTATTTAGCATTTTTGAAAAATACATTTTACTTATAATAGCAGCCTTATCTGACCACACAACTATATAACCGAGACTGTCATCTTTTTGAAATTGTACTATACTGCCAGGACTGTTTCTATAAAACAGCTTAAAAAACTTCTTTGCCACCTAAGATGGGACACTTAAGAGTTCATCCCATGATGCTCAGCAGAGAATTCCCCTAAAGTTCAGGGAGGTTTCCCAGTACATAAAGACCTGTGTGTATTTTCTCCCATTGCCAGCATCCCAGCTCTTTAAAGCTGCTTCGGACATCTCAAATAGGTGTGATGAACACTTCAGGAGGTCACATGAAGGAACTATCACTTCCTGTAGGATACCGTGCAGTAGGTGAGACTTTATAAAGCTACGATGCTGTTCTAGAAGGATGCTCTGCAAAGAACTGAAAAGGAAAGATTGCAGACAACATGCATGAAGAAATACTTTGCAAAATACCAGTATTTCCCCCAAGGTGTCTACGCCTTTAAAGCCCAAGTTTGCTTCCAAGTGCTAAGGCCCTGATACCATTGCATATTTCACATATTGTGATTGACCAGGAAATATATTGAAAAGCATTCAGCCAACAGTGCAGCAGCTGCATAGCTAGAGAAAACACAAATCCCTTTTAATTTCACATTTACTGAACAAGTACAATACATCATCAACTAACTAGAGTACAGTCCAGGTCAGGCAGGAATACTTAGCTACGCCAGCTGATCCACATATGAATATCAGTCTCATTTCAAGTCCTTCTGCTTAAAATAGACTCCACACAGCAAGTTTGATCTCACAAGCCACAGACCTCTGGAAGTTAGATGTTCCATTTGTGCCAAGCGTATAGGCTCCCTCTGTAGTCAGGGAAGACAGGTTTGTGCCAATCTCCAAGTCTGGCTTTGACCAGCCTCTTCAATACTTCAAATGCACCTGTATCCTTCCAGTAATTACTTACGGAAGCCAGATCCTTATTTCAAGAGGACTGGTTCGGTAGGCTCCTAATAAGGCGCAAATGAGGTGTCTACAGACTGGGCCAAACCTCTCAGTTCTATGCAAAGCGCAAGAACACTGGCTAGGTGGAAAAAAAAAAAAAAAAGCCTGCCATATATCAGGAAACCTAAAACAGGAACATGGACCCCTACGACATACTGGAGGTGCTTGAGCTGGAATCTGCACCACAGAAGGCATTAAGCAGCTTCACTCAGAACACCTACATTAAGGTCCCCTAAGATTTTGAAGTCCTGTGGTCATCTTGTGGCCTCAAGTGAAGATATTTCTGCCTTTTAATTATACTCTTGCATCCATCAGACAAAAATAGGAGCCCAGCACAGCTGAATTCCACAAAACCTGTTAGGAAAAACACAGATAAATGGCCTCCTCTGGAACATCCTCCCTCAGCTTGCAAATAATCCCATCCTGTCTGTGCTAAACAATCCTACCAAAACTTTTCTGCAGCAATCACAAGATGCCTTCAAGGAGGAAAAAACAACCAACCTGAGGCACTAATAAAAGGCACAACAATTTTGACAGTGTCTGCCACTTTGATGCCTCAGCCTCTCCAACTGTCATCAAAAAAGTCTCTTAAGTAAAAAAACAAAAAGCCAGATTCAATCTATGTTTGAGACAAGAGACTACAGATACACTTTCCTATACAGCAGAAATAAGACTTGGGCAAAAATCACTCAACTATTTCCATACAACACATATAAAATAAACCCAACATGAACAGGCTGTAACTAACTGGTTCCTCCATATCACAGCTTTCCAAACGACAGTCCACGGACTACATTATACTGTATCAGAGGTCCTTGTTTCCAGCAGCTATTTTTAATTAAAGTACTTTGAAAAAAATTAATTGAAGTAATTAATTATTACTATTCCAGAAAGATATTATGTGGTCACAAATGGCCCAAAAAGAAACCTAAGACAACCCATGAGAAAGAAGAGAAATGGTTCCAAGCCTCCCTATTAATATCCCACGGCTGCTGTGAAAAATCCTGGAGACCTCTGACAAATTAAGTTACCATGTTACAGAGCAGAGGAGAAGTTTAAGAAAGGTGCCACCATATAGACCAAGACAAACACGCATACTAGGAAAAAACCCTCCAGTAGTATCTGATCCAATGAACAAACAGAATTTCAGACTCAAAAGACAGGTGGCAATGCTGTTCATTCCGACAGTTACAGTCATAGCCCCACTATGCTATATCCTGTACTAATACGGGTACCACTTATTTCCAATGTTTTTCCTAAATTAAATCACAAATTTGGACAAGTGTTTCCTGCTCCTGGATTAACCGACAATTACCAAGTACAGTTCTTTTTCGCACAGTTCTTTTTTTAACTGATGAGACAACAGGCTTTTACGTATCATATACACTTTATTCCCTTCTTCCAGGTAAGAATTTGCTTTGTTTGCATCTGATGCAAATAACGAGTTAATGTATTTTGAGACATACCAAAATATGAACTGTTTCTTTCACTACAGAAGCAAAATTAAGACCGTACTCAGGTACACACACACACACGCAAAGCACAGCTATGCTAATGAGCAAGACAAACCCACTTCACAGTCCAATAAAACAATGGGTTTACATGATTAAAAAACCCCTAAAAAACTGCAAAGAAGAAATTTAACATACAGTTTCAATAAAAGACTCATTTGTCTACTGTTTTGCCATCTTCAGCAGAACTTTATAGAACTTTGCCTCTGGAGTGGAATGATGAAGAGTGCACTGCTCAGCCAACTATACATTTTGCTCTTTACAAAACGAATGGGAAAATGCCTCAAGAAGACAAGCAAAAAGTCAGTGCCTGGCAAAGGAGCTGGGATCTAAAGCAAACTAACAGGAAATACTAAGAACATCTTCAGAGTTAAGATACCTGACCAAGGACAAGACGTATACTCTTCATTCCGCTCAGGGTGGAGAGTGTAAAGTTGCCTCCTATGCATCAGTCCTCAAAATAGCTCACTATTTCCCAGGTACATGTTCTAAAATCCCAGCACCATTTTTTTTTAAATAAAAAAATTTAAAAAATCAGCATTCTGCTTCTCCTATGCTTAATTAAGGAAACAGAGCAAGCAGCACTATAACAATAGGGAAATTATTAGTAAAAAATCAATACAATATTCTTTGGCAAAACAAATACAAGTAGAATACAAGCCTGAGCCAACATGACAAAAAATATCATATAAATAACTCTCAATTCAATTTGTTTTTCAAAATAGTATGGTTGAAATGTTATCATCTTGTAAAAGCGACAACAGCCAATCTATGAATACAAAGAAAATGGAAAACACCTACTGAGCAGTGAGAGTAATAGAAAAAGTTGCAGTATTTTTCTTAATATGACAACATAGCAACCACATGGCCGGTAGGGTAAGTTAAAGCTTCCCATGTTCGTGACTGATGAAGCAGGCTCAAGACTTAGGGAATAATTCAGACTCACAGAAGACTCTCTAAATGACCTCTTGCAACTACTCCATCAAACAGCAGCGTGGTATCTAAACATCCCACATGGCTCATTCACAGCACAGAGCAGCTCCCTCTGCACTCAGGCACAACAGTGTGACCGTGCTCACTGAAGCTGCAAGATCTAAGTCTATTGTTTCCACATCCTAGCATAGTCAACTCTACATTTATTAAAATAGAAGTCCATCAATTTATTTCCTGAGGGCTGAATTCTAATTCTAATAAAAATCAATAACAAAAAAGTCCAGCTATTTCACTGCTACCAAGTTCTGACTTCTTTTTTTTTTTTTAAAAAGATAACAGATGGACTATCTCATGTTACCAATATCTTACAAAGCTTTTAGTTTACTGTCATTTGAACATTCATACTAACAGAAGAAAAATGAGAGGACCTGGACTAGAAATCACTTACAGTGCTGAAATATATTGGTGCATTTGTATCTGGAAACCATCCTATTGGCTAACATTCAACAACTGAGTACTACCAATTTATTTATTTAGAACCCACACAATCTGCTATTTATTTAAAAATACACCAGTTATGGTTAAAGTTAAAAGCTTATCTTGACAGGATTTTCATCTGACATTTAAAGATTAAAACAGAACAGTGTAGTAAGTTACCTTTCTGTAGATATCCAAAAGAAAGTGATGTTATCCTAACACTCATTGGTGCACGTTAGAATCTCTCACTGGTATTTGTGAGAGTAACTGCTAGACTATTGGGATTACGAGGTTGTAAATTTATGGCCAATCCCCTCAAGCATTTTGTGCCTCAGGATCACATATACATGTTTATACCTAACGCTCCCTCACACACCCATTTCTCTACAACTACTGTTAAAGCCATGAGCACTAATTCTACAACTTCACCATTGAGTGAATTATGTACCCTTGCATTGTTATGCAAGTTTGATTCCAAATCCAAACATAAATGTTCAAAGTTTTATGCTGGATCAAAACTAACTAGTTGCAAACAGCTTTATTATAAAGTGACTTTTCATAGTTCACAAACAACTTTAATATTAACCCCCATCACAAGCCTTTATCAATAGTTTCTCTACAAGATTGCTACAACAAAATGCACTACTTTTTGTTACGTTAAAGAGACAGTATTATTATAGTTATATTTCATTAATTTTGGTACAAATAATTGCTCAGGACTGAAACCTGTTGTAAAAGATGCAAGTCCACCCTCCTATAAACTTTTCCAGATGTTTACGTTGTGAAAAGGAATGATGTTACAACACAACTGAGTGCAATTGCCTTACAGAAGAATTTTACCTCTACCTTCCAGATCCAAATCTCATAATTCCCTTGCAATAAGTCTTTTTTGTGTATCATCAGTGAAAATTTTAGTTAGACAAGTCACCTAACATTCGGTCTGCCTTTTAACGTAAACGAAAACCATTCACTGGAGTTTTGGGGAAAAAAAAACAAACCACCAAACCAACCCAAAACAAACAAACAAACAAACAAACAAACAAACAAACAAACAAACAAAAAACCCCAAACAAACAAACAAACAAAACCAGTATCAGAGAAACTGGTAAAATGACTATCAAAGAAATTCACACCATAACTTCTCAGTAATTCAAGCACTGGAGAGACCACAGTAGTTGAAGCAGTCAACTTGGTGATGTAAAGAGGTTTTGCATTAACTAGAAAACTGATGGGGTTTGCATCCAGATGTCAATTCTATTATTATTTCTTTTAAATAATGCTAAAACATAGCATTAGCAGTTACTGTAAGTAACCGCCTACAGAGTTACCCGTATCAGTGAAGGCAGACTAAGCCAGCATCATTACTGTTTTCTTGTTCTTGAGCTACTGTTCAACACCACTCTGTCTCCTACGGAAGAGTTAAGCGTAACTCTCCCCCAAAAGACTGTCATATGTCTGGTTCAATCAGTCTTGTGACTTCTGGTGAGCAAAAGCCTAGATACAAAGAAAAAACATAGTCTTCTGAATTCTCATTCCATACATTAGTCTGACAATGCTACCCAGTTTAATGAGGTGTTAAACTGGACATTAGGACTGTCTTACACACTGTTTTTAAATAATATATTGCCTGGGAGGACAAACCTAAAAGGGCTTAGATCTTATTTCATTGACATGATTTTCCCACTGTTCCTGGAATGATTTATTGATTCGTCTTTGACTGAAGAGAAGCAAAGTCCTCTGCCTCCAGTCACACTTACAGTGTTCTTCTCAGTCTACTTTAAACTGTCTGTGAAACAGATTTGGAAATTGAGACCAATTAAAACAATGAGTTTCATACCTTATATTCATCATCGGCATGTATCAAACAAATTTTACTAAAGCATCACTTGGAAAAGCTTGGAAAATTCTCCACTGGGCTCTACTGCTTCTGGTATCAGCAAGTTTGCTATTTTGGCATTACAGTAAAGCCCCAGTGCCTCCATTTCTGACCCCTTCAAACAAAAACAAGCTGCTCAACAATGTCTAATCCGTGCGTCATGTAATCCTGCTTAATACTCTACAAACTCTGGGTAATATTTGGGTAGTTTTTAAATTTAGCAAAGAACATCCTGGCCTACTTCAAAGATACCCTCGCCTTGGGTAGCGTCCCCTAGAAACGTCGCGCCCACTCATTTCAAACAAGAAAAGCAAACGCACATAAATGCATTAAGAGAAATGAACAAAAGATAAAATAAGAGATCCTGGTCTAATGACACAATAAAAACATATAATATTACAAACCAAATGACTGAAATGGGAATGCATTATGCAAGCACCAAACACACCACTCATAACCAATTAAAAAGACATTCTGACTTTCTAACACCGCTTTGGCCCCATTTACCAGCCCAAGACAGAGCCCTGTGCCAGTATGTCCAACCCCCCCCCACTTCCAGCCAGGGCAGACGCTGCTGCAGAGGATGGTGGCACAAATCACTCAAGCCTTCCTCCCGTCGACACGGAGCTATTAAATATAGAGTCGGCTATCACGCCGCCGGAGAAACAGAAAATCCCTTCTTTGAGACATCATGCGCTGTCGGCAGCATCGTTATCTTAAAAGTGGCTCACACCGCAAACACTACCAAAGAGGTCTAAATTAAATTCCATTCTAATTCTTCAGTATACCGCCCTGACTGTCCTTCCTAAGATCTCTCAGACCCTCCTCGCTGAAGGACAAATATGTTCCTACTTTGTTTAGGCTGTCAGGCAGACAGTCTCCAATCATTAGCCTCTTGTCAACAGCGATGCTGGGGTAGATTACTAGTGCATAGTGCTTGTAATGGCAGGTGCATGGCCCTGGGGCTGCCATCTGCCAGGAAGGAAGTGTTCTCCTCTAGGATGCTGAAGAGATTGACAAATAATGTAAACAAACCCCTGAATCATTCCTAATCTATGGAATCAAGCTATTACATTACCCTTCCGCAATGTAGATGTTACCAGCAGAGGTGGGGGCTTAGGTGTGGGGCTGGGGTTGGGTTTTTTTCTCTCTTAACTATTTCTGTGATTGATTTACTGAGACAAAAAACACGCTCTTAAAATAAATTTTATTTAACTGAGACAGGCAAATCTGGATTTGAAAACAAACAAAAAACTACCCTAGTATCAAAGAGGTTCATTTTGGAAAGTATTTCCCCGCTGTTAATCTGTAATGTACCTTTATCCAGGGTATATTGCCCTTCTCTGTGCACAAGAACTGTGGTTTTTTTAATTACTGTTTTTGATACACCTAAACACAATTTTGGGTGCTGATAAAAAATTGAGAACATCTGTTTTGAAAAAAAATTTTTTTTTTTTTGAATGTAAAACACACCTGGTATTGTCTTTGGTCTTTTACATCGATTTCCAAAGGGATTCCTCCTGCTCAGACTGAGCACCTTTCCTAAGCAGTGCTACTTTAGTGGCCCATTTTTCACCAGAGCCACCGAGCAATAGCATAACTCCATGCAAACGTGCACACACTTCCCAGACTAGTCGCTGTGATCATACCTATTCTTCAGGGAAGTTATTCATTACTGTCTAACTGGCAACACAGAGGAGATCACACACTACTACCATCTTTGAGCGAGCCTCAAATGTTACTGTGTGTTTTAGCACTTTAACACGCCATGAAGTGTATTTTTTAGGTGAGCTTCTTTAAAGATGTAAGCAATCTTTACATTGATTTCTCTGTGGTTTGGATCAGGCTTATAATACTTAAGCCTTAAAAGCTTGCTTTAAGCACAAACACAACCCTACAACTAAGGGACTCATCCTACCTAAATTAACGCGGAAACTGCAAATACAATCTAAACCAGTACTCCTGGTTTCCTCTATAGCTGACAGAGGTGCAGGGGGAAATTCGTACTAACTTTATAACTTGCATTTTAAAGACTTGCATTTAAAAAGGGAGCAGTCACCCTTCCTGGCTCTGTTTACTGCTGCTGGTTCTCCAGAGCGCCCCGGTGGACTGACTAACCCAAGATGCCCACATGGCTGCATAGCTAAAGGCAGTTGAGACAAACACAACTGTGAAAAAACAAACAAGAAACCTTTTCCTTTGGAAAGGCTGCAGGAGGAAAGCCAGCCTTTCCAACAACAGGCAGCAAGGGGACTCCTCAGCTGAACTTGGCTTTGCAAGGCTGCCGGCTCTTGACCCCCTACATACATACACACAAACCCTTTAAAAATAACTACATGCCAGACAACAGACACACAAACAAAACACATCTGAACTTTGGGGTCACTACACCATCTTCTAAAAACTCAAGGGATGCTACTGATTTCCTGTATACACAGATCAGCTGCTAAGCAAACACTGTAAGAAACTGCAACAAAAAACAGAGTTGTGAAACCCTCATAATTACACCCACCCTAATTTATCAATTCAGTCACTTTAAATTGCTATTACACACACCGCACCAACATAAAGTTAAAACTTTTACTAACTCTGCTGAAGTATATCATGACTAATACACGACACACCTACACACAAAGGGAAAAACATATGGACGACCAGTACAAAAGCATACTATACGTCAACAACTTGGGACAAAAAGACCCCGGATACAGCCTTTTCTTTTTGTGCTTATTACTTTAAAAAGAAACATATTAATGGTGCTTTAGCAAAAGTCTGATATAAACAGAAAATACCTGCGTGTACCTGTGCTGCCATTTAACTGCTGAATAGGGAGAAAAGTTAGATTACATACACTAACTCTAACTTAGTTTTTCTGTGGATGCTTGCTGCGTTTCAGCTTCTAAACCACTTCAGCATTCCAAGGTAATTAATGCTATTTAAAAATAATAGTAAATCAAGTGTAAAGAAACCCATGTTATTCTCTCCTTACTAAAAAAAACACCACCATATAAAACGTGTCCTAATACTCTTTCTGTTCAAACATTCCTTTATCCATTTCACTTACAAGTGAACGTTAGTCTCTGTAGCTATCTTGAAAGAAATCAAGTAATCAGAAGCAATCATCAACCTAAGCATTTCCTCTGCCTTGAGCAATGACTGTACCGGTTCATTTTAGAACAAACCCACCATTCAACTTGGTCTATAACAATTTATCTTAAATGACTCAAAGTAACCATGACATTCCTTCTACGAGCAGTGTAACTAAACATAATTTAAAATATAAAGCAAAATAAAAGTCTAATAGATGTTACGTGTTTTAATATTCTATCTGCTTGTAAAGAGCTGACATCCGTATAATCAACATAACTTAAAATATCAAAGGCTTCATTTAATCTTAGATAACTTCAGTTTACATCTTGTGTTTCACAAATGGCACTGCTAGGTTCAAACCTAACCATTTTGGTTTGATAAGCTGTAAAATGCAATCTGAGAAACAAGAAGTAGATTTCTAGATGTTGTAAAGAAAACCTCTTTTTTTTAATTCTACGTGTAAGATGTTAAAAAAAAATCAAATTATATAAGGTATTAAAAGTAGTTCAGTTCTTTCTGGTGTTAATTTTTATGTTCTCACAGAACAGTAAGAGAAACTACTATTAATTTATTCAAGAAAAGGCCTTAAAAGATGTATGGATTTCTAACACAGCATATAGTTCTAATACTTCTAAGAAGTCATTTTAAAATGAATACAAGTTTTCTTAAAGAGACAAACATTCTCATGCTGCTCTGAGAAACAAAACTTTGTGGCAATTGGCACATTAGAGAGGGGGAAAAAAGCCTTAATAATATAATTCATTGGGTAAAGTAATCCCAAAGAAAAAGGAAACAAGGGTTACGTCTTCAATAATCTAAAATGCCATTAGAAAGACACAGGAAGAGATTTCTTAAGATAGGCTTTTTTATTGTTTAGGTGCAATCATAAAACCCTCACAAAAGTAAGAGCTAATTGACAAGGCGGGGGGGGGGGGATCATTATTATCAAAAAATCACCTTATTATGACCTTAAGTAGATGCATTACAGATGATGACTTCTTTAAATAAATCAAGACAAAAGAAAACAACACCGGAGGAAAACAACCCTCAGGGGTTTTTTTTCACCATTACACATAGTATCTGTTCCATTTTAGAAAACTAGACCAACCACTAGCAACATTTACAAGTTACAGAGCATTTTGTTAACGGAAAAGGAAACACACCCAAGTCTGGTGTTTTCAATTAAGCAAAATTCCCTATTACACACCCACTAAATTTAATGGGAATTTTACTTAAGACTTTCAGGATTACACACATAGGGTAAAATCTTAACCCCACTAAAACAGAGAAAAAACTCCCATTTGACTTCAATAGAACTAAGATCCACCATAAAAAGTCACATCATTATTGGGAAAAATCTGTCATAAATATACTGGAATAAATAATTTACACTACATGAGAAAAATGACTGTAAATGTCTCCATAAATAATGAAAATCATACACAGTTCATATGTTTTCAAAGCAAAAAAAAAGCAGTCATAATTTAAGAACAAAGGCTAATTATGAGCAAGTAACAAGTTTTAACCAACCAGTAACAGTATTATTTTATTTACACATCAGATGAAGGCAAGTGTTTCTCCAATTCTTAAATATTTACACACTTTCAGAACACACTAAAACTAAATGGACTGGTAATTTCAAGCAACCGTTTAATTTTTCTCAGTTTTGACAGCAATTGAGGATGCACTCACTTGCTCTTGCCACAACAGGATAATACGGACAGAGATTTCCAAAAGCGCAGCACTCCCTACAGCAGAGGCAAGTTACTGATAGCAGAGAGACAAGCTACACGTGACAACCAGCCACCTTTAAATGACACAAATAATTTCCCTTAAAACACTTATCCACATAAAAACACATCTACTGGTACAGACCTTCAGGAAGAACTCAAACTGGCTTTTTACAGGTATTTTACACAAATCAAAATATTAATTTACTGAGGAAGGTAATTACAAGGAGCTTGTTTGTATAACCTTGTATCTGAGATTCTCCTGTTCTACATATTAAAACAACGGGTAATCCACATATATTTAAAATTGCTAGAAACCTCTCTTGGTTTCTGAAGAAGTTTTGAGGAAGTAAAGCTTCTCACTTTGCTAATACAGATAAAAACAGAATTTGAAAAAGTGCAAACAACTAAGTAAACAATGCTGATCATATATAAGCTATCTCTTGGGCAAACCATTACTTTTTACAAAATTAGATTCTCTCAACTGTACCTGAGTTACTCCTGTGTTATAACATTCTTGGTTATGCTCAAAATACAGTTTTCTTTAAATTGCATATGTGTTTCTCTGTAAAACATTAAATTCTTGGTAGTCTCCCAAATCACAATGTTTGAAATTCAAATACACCGGGGCACCACATTCGGTGATCTTTTTAGACAGGGGCAGAGGTCCTTCCGTAAACAAACTTTGGTGCGAAATCCCAATGAAAACCAAAAGAGAAACTAGGAAATTTGCAAGAGGTTAATGACTCGATTCGACTTACACCGATAAAGTGCTCTATTTCTCCTTCCCCACGCTATGGCTTTTCCAGTTTGCCTGCCACAGGTGCAATTAACCTGAAACCCCGATTTTGGTACCTAACCCTGCACGCTGCTGTCTGATGATGCTCCTTTGAGGTTCTTCCTCACCACCTTGGCCCGATGTCGGCTACACTCACCCTCCCAGCCCTGCGTGCCCCCATCAGGGCGCTGGGATGCTCAGGGCAGCTGGGCTGGTGGAGAAGACAGCCTCACCTCCTACAGAGAGAGACAATCTCAAGAAGCTTCCCCGCACCACCTCTCTCCGCGTGGTCCGCCTTTAAAAGCTCACGGGGAAAGAGGAAAAATAAATACGCACGCAGATTAAATATTAAAATAAAGCAAGCCCATGACCACCCTTTGACAAATATCTGGCAGAACTGAACCCCCTCCTCCGTACGCCGCGTACCAAATTAACACGGCTCCGTTTATTGCATTATCCTTCTGTTTACTGGACGGGGAGGCCGCCAGTGGGGTCCCCCNAAACAGCAACCAACTAACCAAAACAAACAAACAAACAAACCCAAAACACACAACACCACAAAACTCCCTCGTTTCTGTGAAAAATCCATTTGCAAAGCTAAGGGGCGCGACAGTTTGTTGGCGACCCGGGTCGGGTCCAGCCGCGGGGACCCTCAACACGGCCCCAGCAAAACCAACCGCCGGAGGGGGACAAGTAACGCT
>VZSZ01003992.1:0-46757 GCA_013398815.1 Ibidorhyncha struthersii
TCTCCAGAGGTCCCTTCCAACCCTGACTATTCTGTGTGATTGTGTGTGATCTATAAGGACAGATATTTCACTGGGCATACAGGGATTCATTTGCTTGATTTCGTCTGCTCGATTCATTATTTCAGGGTAGCTGTGTGTAGTTGGTTTTCCTAACAAACTGTGTCTAAAGTGATTACATCCTTTATCCATCCATCTCATCCTAATGTGAACTTGCTGCTGCCTGTTTTCAACCAAATGTAACTCAAGGTTTCAAAGATTCTAGAGACATTAAATTTATGTTTTTCGTAAAGACAAGTGATCAAATGGAGGAAAGATGGATTGCTAGCTCTCCGGCTTGTAGAAGTGAGCTCAGTCCTTATTCGGTGCTGGAGAACTTCCCCGCATTCTCAGCCAGGGTGCTCTCCCCTGTCAGAATCTGAGAGAGAACTGCACTCTCCTGATAGTTTCAGTACTAAGCAGAAATATGAAGATCATTTGAACAGGTCTTCTTTTTGAACATGAAAATGGATTTTTAGGTTTTTTTCCTCTGTTGCAAGCAAACATTGTGACCTAAACCTTAACCGCTAAGTGGAAGTCATCTCTTCTGGAGTTGAGTTGTGTATCTGCCAGCGCTCATCCATCCACTCTAGAATCAACTCTTCTTCATTTAAGGCAACAGGAGCTTTGAACGATTGGACTGGCAAACAATTAGATCTAAAGTGTACATTCTTATGTGGTTGTACCCTCCCCTGTGCTGCACTAGATTGATTTATCTTAGTGTTAAGATGAACGAGAATGAGACTTCTAATACGTATTTGTCTTAGCTTTTGTAATGCTGTCCCTTCCTCCTCCATTTCTTTATTGATGCTTAGAAAAGGTATTTCTTCTAGTCGGTGCATGATACAGTAAATTCACAGAACCACAGAATACTAAGTTGCAAGGGACCTGAAGGATCAGCTGGTCCAAACTTTCTTGGTAAAAACATGGTCTAGACAAAGATGGCCCAGCACCCTGTCCAGCTGAATCTTAAAAGTGTCCAACACTGGGGAATCCACCACTTCCCTGGGGAGATTATTCCAATGGCTGATGGTTCTCATGGTGAAAAATTTTTCTCTTGTGTCCAGTCAGAACCTCCCCAGGAGTAACTTGTACCCATCACCTCTTGTCTTTTCCATGTGACTCCTTGTAAAAAAGGAGTCTCCATCTCCTTTGTAGCCACCCTTTAATTACTGGAACACGGTGATAAGGTCTCCCCTAAGCCTTCTTTTCTCAAGGCTGAACTAACCCAGTTCTCTCAGCCTTTCCTCATACGTATGGCAGGCTTCCCAGCCCTTTGATCATCTTGGTGGCCCTTCTCTGGACCCTCTCCAGCCTGTCCACATCTTTTTTTGCATAGTGGGGACCAAAACTGAACACAGTATTCCAGGTGTGGCCCAATAAGTGCTGAGTAGAGTGGGATAATGACTTCTTTATCTCTGCTGGTGNCAGTCGGTGTTGCACTCCTGGATTATGTCTTCCCAGGAGCAAGACCTTACACTTGTCCTTGCTGAACTTCATAAGGTTCTTGTTAGCCCAGTCTTCCAGCCTATCCAGGTGTTCCTGCATGGTGGCTCTCCCTTCCACTATGTCCACTTCCCCACTCAGTTTGGTATCATCAGCAAACTTCCTCAGGGTACACTTGATCCCCTCATCCAGATCACTTATGAAGATATTAAACAGTGTTGGGCCCCATATGGATCCCTGGGGGACCCCACTTGTGACAGGTTACCAGTCTGAAAGAGCTATTTACTACCACCCTCTGGGTGCAGCCTGTCAGCCAGTTCCCCACCCATCGCACAGACCACTTGTCTAGACTATAATGCATCAGTTTCTCTAGGAGGAGGTTGTGGGGAATCATATGGAAAGTCTTGGAGAAATCCAGGTAGACAATGTCCACAGTTTGCCCCACATCAGCCAACGTTACTTTGTTGTAGAAGGCGATCACGTTTGTCAAGCGTGATTCACCCTTGGGGAATCCATGCTGGCTTTTCCAGTCATGGGCTTCATTTCACCTGTGATAGCCCCCAGGAGGATTCATTCCATAACTTTCCCAGAGACTGGAGTAAGACTGATAGGCCTATAATTTCCTGGATCCTCCTTTAAGCCCTTCTTGTAGATGGGGATGACATCAGCCTTCATTGCCCTTATTGTCTTCGAGGTCAGTAGCAGATGCCTACTGTAAGATCCCCCCTTGGAGGTGACCCCTCTGATTATTATTAGTTACTAAATTATTAGTACTAAATTATTTTGACATCTTAACAGGGTACTAAGGTTTATTAGATTGAGTTAACCTCTGCCAATCAAGCCTAGCAAGTGGAAAAAGGTGGTCCTTCAGTCTAAATTACCTGCAGTACCCTTAACTTGAAGACATGAAAGTTATTTAATTTACTGTTTTTTCTCAGGAGAGTAGAATTCATCTCTCTCCCTCTGACCTCAGTAACATCTTTCCTTCTGGGAAGAGAGGAAAAGCAGAAAGTATCTCCTTATGATTGTTTTTCTCATCTGTTCTTCTGGCTTCTTTGTGGTTGATAAAGTAATATACTGACCCCATATTATATCCAATGTCAACTTCCAGTCAAATTGAATTAATTCTTTTTTTCAAAACCAACTCACAAATTACAATTTAAGTGATCACACAGTTTTACATCCCCGGAAGGACTAGGCATAGCATACTTTTTGTTCTAAGCATCTTTTTGTTTTACTTCATTTTTTAAAAAAATTAGAAGCTACCCTGGAACAGTAGTCACTTTGAGGCTTTAATGATCATTAACAGTGGAGAAAGAAGCTCTGTCATTTCATCTGGCTAAAATGTATTTTACCCCTCTGATAATATTAATTAATACTTTCTAGTGGCTGTGAGTTAGCTTCATAGTGAAATTTTGTGTAAATGAAAATGTAGCATACTGGCTTAGGTACTGAGCATTATTATTAAGCTGTGAGTCAGCTTGTCATATCTGAGAGGCGATCTTTTTTCAGTGCTGGTTTTCTATCACTCCACTCACCTGCAGTTTAGAGGAAGCACTATTTAACGGTCTCTTGGCCAGGCAAGACGCTTGTACCGCTCTCCAGCTATTCAAGGTGATGGGTGCCTTTCTGATTCAGTCAGCCATAGGACACACACTTACTAAAATTTACCACTTTCTGCTCGGTCACGGGGAAGCTGGTTTTACGCAGCCAGCTGTTTGTGCTGCCCCTGAATACACAGAAACATGTTCTTTAAAAAGTCTATTTGTCTTCATACAGTAGCTGCATGCTCTATTTAAATCCTTTTATTTTTACTTGGCTCCATATGATCAAATATATACAGGATGTGGCCTTCATACACCACAAGATAAAGGATTCATCAGAGCATGAAGAAATGTCCTCGCTCCGTCTTGTTAAAAAAGTGTGTTTGTGTGCGCAGACATCAGTTATGTAACTGTCCCCGGTGCGCAGCGTCGCTGCACAATGCTGGCCTGCCAGGCGCTGGGGCGGGGGGGGACATGTACACCTATTTACAGTCTCACTCGAAGTACAGTATTACATCAATTAGAAGAACAAATCTGGTACATGAAATTAGTGAGGTAACTGAAACGAAGGTACTTATGAGGCTTTCGGAACTCGCTGATAATATTCAGAAATAAACAGCATTGACATCTTGTCACTTTTGAACTAGACTTACAGATGTAATGGTTTTGCTTATTTTCCATGGCTCCTACAAGGCCAATGAAGTTGTGAGGTATGAATCCTTATGTGCTCAGAAACAACCGTAGCTGAATTAAATTGCTAGGGTTTAGTCAGTAAAATTGCATGAATTTAACTCTTATACAAAAGCTGAAAACTGAGGCACAATCATGTCGTCTTATCACTCCAAACACAACTTAATTGTCTGTCTTCATAATACATATGTTGAGGTATCAGACCAGTAATCCACATGTGTGAATAAACACAGCTTTCCTTTGCTTTCATGCTCCCAGGGAAACAAAACTGCGATATGCTTTAGCAAATTGGGTATAATTCAGTCTGTGAGCAAACTGATCACAGAGTCCGTGAAAGGATGATATATGGATATTTAGTTTCATGTGGTGTTTTCTTCCGCAGAACGATATCACGCCGTTACATGTTGCATCGAAGAGGGGAAATGCAAATATGGTCAAACTCCTACTTGATCGAGGAGCTAAAATTGATGCCAAAACAAGGGTAAGCGTGAATGCTGTGAGTGACTGTGTGGAATTCTTGCCTCTGACCTGTTAGTTGCTGTGCAGCTTAAATCATTCATCTTCCTGGCAGGCTACCATAGCTGCACTGTATTTCTTTGTTATAAAATGGTTGCAGTAGGATGCTAACAATTTGCGTTTCTTGAAGCAGTGTGTGGAATGCCATGTATGGCAAAGCTCAGAACCAACAATTTTCCATGTTCTCTGTAGAGCATTTAATTAGGAGCTGCTTGTAGCTATTTGGGGGTAGAGGTGAACATACAGGAAAAGACTAAGACAAGAATTCAATTCAGATATTTCATAATTTGAATGCTAAAAGAGTAACTTTGAACTGCAGTGTGTGTTTGCCTTTCCTTATCCACAGGGCAGTGTCAGAGGGCACAGTGCTGCTGCTGAGTCTCACGCAGCTCAGCCTCTGTCTGACTGGGTGCTTAGCTGCTGGCTTGGATTTGTCAGCAAACCTGCCGGGCGTAGTGAAGGTTTCCATCAGGTTGACGCCTACCTCTATCCGCTGAGTGTCTTAAAAACGCAATGCATATGGTTATATCTAATTGCTGTATTTCCTTATACAGTGGCAAAAAGAGAAAGAGAAAGTTCAAATGTTGGGAAGTAAAGCTAGAACTAGTGGTGCTGTGGGCTGTCGTGGCAGTCTTTGCAACACGCTCCTGGGCATGTAAGGTAACCCTCAGGAGCTGTGCCTGTAACTTTTTGCAATTGTCATTTTCTTGAAATATTAGCTTATTACCTATTCATCTTCCATTTTTAATTCTATATAATTTCCACCAGAATTGTTCTAAACAAAACAAATGTATAACCTAAGAATATTTTTTTTTTCTACAGTTATTACTGTACCCACAGGTTTCTGTTTGGTTTTCCAGCATTTCAGCAGTCTCTGAGATTTCCTGCAGTGCTTGTTGAGGCACATTCGTATTTTTAATTTCTGTGGCAAATTCAGAAACTGGGTCAATTTATTTTGTCATCTCTTCACTCTCTCCACATGTTTTTATTTAGTAGTTCTTCTGTTTTACCTTTAGAAGTCAGTCATGGTTTCTTTGTAAAATGTTTCTGGTTTTTCTAATTGGGATATATGGAAGAGATGACTTTTCAAGGATACCGTGAACAGTGGGTATAATTTCTGGACTAAAATACCCTCCTCCTATGTGCTACGTGGGGGCTGCCAGGCTGAGGGGCATAGTCCTACCACATGGTGGGGAGGGCCACGTTTCGGTGACGTGACAGATGTGCATCTGGTCAGAGCATTGAGAAAGGGATGTGGCATGGGACTACTTGCTTTCTCTCTATGAGCATTTACATGGCCCACTGCAGCCAAAACGTTGAGGACCACTGCTTTAAATAGTTGGAGTCCAGCTTGTTCTTTTCTTTTAGTTATGAAAATTCATGATCTGCTTCATTTTCTGTATCACAGGCTTCAGGGTCAGACATTAGGATAATTTAAGTAACTAAAAATACAGGCTGGGACGGAAACAGGATCCAGGAAGAGGGCAGAAGCATTAACAGCTCCTGAATCTGGCAAAGCTTCCCAGTGAGGCAAAAGGCAAAGTATGAGTGTGCTTCACGAAGTGGTGGTTTGTTTTTTCTGGCTTAGCCCAGATACTGCCTGTTTCCCCAAACACCCATCCTCTCCATAAATCAGAAGGGATTTGCATAACTTCTCCTGCTTGTGCTGTACGTGTGTCACTCATCGTCGCACTTCTCTGCATTACCAGAGGCACCATTTTCTGGCAGTTAGTAACTAAGTGGAAGTTTTGCTCCCGGCGGCACTGACTCATCCTGGCATGGGTTTACCAGCTTGTGGTCTAGGTGTTGTCTGCCTCTGCTGAGGAGACTCATGGAACTGAGCAGACAGCTGCATGATTGAGAAAAGGGAAGAGCATCACTGGATTAGATTGGGAAGGATTTAGAAATTAACAGGAGAAGCGATAGAAGGCTGAGAGTAATGTGGTGCTAGATGAAGAAAGGATGTTGTTTCAGGATTGTCTGCCTAGTTCCATATTCAATAGCAAAGATTAATTGCTGTTATAACACAAGTTTCTGCTAAATCTTTTTTGTTATTTCTACCTGACCCAATGTTGTTTTTCAAGGCAGAGCAATTAAGGCATGTCAACTTTGCAGTAATTTCACTTTTTTTAAGCACCATTCTTTTTCTAATGTCCAAAACGTAGAATGGCCCTTACGATAATACAGGATGACAAAAGCTTCAGTCGTATCCTTTTGCAACAACATCACCACGACTGAATGTATTGAAAAGTAAAGAGCAGCCAAGGCTGTCTTTTCTGATACGCGTATTGTGCCTATCAGCTGGATGCCCAGTCAGAGCCCAGCCTTGTGGTGTTCTGCCAGGGCAGGTACGGGTGCTGAATGCACACGCAACAGATGGGATTTGCACATGAAAATTAGTGAGGCTTTTATTAGCAGATTTATAAATGAAAGACCGCTTTCTTTTTTTGTGTGTATGTGGTTTGTTTTTTTTTTATTTTAAGAGGTTTTAAAGAGATGAGCAGCAGTTTTTTGTTAAAAACAGTTTTTTTTCTTGGACACCATGAGGTTATTTAATGCAAACAGTGGTTATGGAGCACAAAATCCCTCCTTAAAGGTGAATGGCAAAGGTTTTGTACCCATATGAAAGGACAAAAATTCTTGAAAGTTGCTTGTTTCTTTTGTTCAGAGGCAGAAATTCTTAGGCCTTTGTTTCTGCTGTATCAAGTCTGTAATTCACCTTCAAACAAGTACGCAGGAGATACTGTTTTATCTTGTTGACCAAATACTAACAGGGCAAGGATTTGCTACACTGACTCTTAGTTGGGACAGATTTAGCTATTCAGCTGTCATTTTGTGATCCATTCGTGCCATCCATTCTCTGTATGGGGTACTGGAAATATGCTCCAGATAATGTCTATTTTTATTTTTCACAAACATACTTATTTTATAGATAAATTCATATAAAGCCTTTCCTCTGTATTAAATAACTTGGGGTAATGATTTCTTTTTCCTTAGTCATTTCCATGAGCATTTTCATTTGCTGCTGGCAGATGGTCCTGGAAACTGCAGTGCTAAAGTACTGTACAAAAGGTTAATGTGAAGGGGTAAATCCTTATCCTGTTTAAATTATTGTAAAAGTCATCCCTGGGTGCCCAGTTTCTCTATATTCATTAGGACTAGGATTTGATGAGCGCCGTAAATATTGTTGCACTCCTGCAAATTGCAGTTAGGAGTTGAGATAATGTGTGAACGTATTAGGTTATTTCTGAAAATGATCTTACACCTATTTTAAGGCTCAGCCATCTCTTTCTTTTTTCCCTTTCAGTTCATGCTTATGCTGCATTGTTTATTTTAACCAGCTGTTTATCTTCTCTCTGTCCTTTTTTTGTGTGAGATGTCTAGCAGCTGGTACTTGAGGCTTTGTGCTGAATTCTTAGGGGTACTCCTCAAAAACTACGTGCTGCTTTTGTCCACCAAAACGGCTTTTATCGTTCAGGTTTTTAACTAACATTCTAAGCAAAGACCTATTAATGCCTCATGTAACATGTTTACTGAATGTTGCCCTAATTATTTTTTCTCTGTCTTCCAGAAAAGACTTTAAAAAATAAAGTTTAATTAGAGAAATTGATTAAATTAGCTTGATTTGCTTTGGTTGTCTAAGACTGTATAAGCCAAAGTGAATTTGTCTGAAGCAGGCAGCAAGCAAGTTGTAGCCTGGATTAACAATAAGTCTTTATAATCTTCATTCTACTGATTTTGCAGCTATATAACAGGCCAGCACTCATATCTGCATGAAAACATGTGGGATATGCTCTTTTAAGATGCATCAGATCATATATAAGCTGCTCCAGAAAAGCCATGTGTATTAAGACAGAAAATAACTACAATAACACTGACTTGGCACTCTAAGTGCATTTTACATGTGTAGGAAGAGCAAACCTCACTTGTTGCCCCATTGTACGGAAGGGGCAGTTTGCAGCAGTGCCAATGAAGTGAAGAATTTGGGAGACTTAGAGGATGGAGGGATTATGAGATACAGAGCCCTGAGTGGCTGAAGCACATGCATGGAGGCTCACTAAGCAGCGATGGGGATGATAAACCCTGGAGGCAGCAGTAATTGCTCCCCTGGGGAAGCACGCCTTCTACCTCTGGCTCAGGGGGGTGGAGTGCCTGTCGCACTCCTGCCAAGGCCACAGACAGGCTCTGGGATTTGGCTGAAAGTCTGACTAGCTCTTGCTGAATATTTGTATGACAGTAAAGTTTTTACTGGGTGTTGTGCTCAATTTCATCGCTGATAGCCTGGGTTGAAGCTGATGCTCACTGATTTGAGAGTTGTGGTACTGAGGCTACCATGGGGTACAGCCCAGAGGATGCCATTATGCGAGGGAAGTCCTGGGTAAGCATTGACAGGGAAGGGGTAGCTGGGGAGCACAGGGAGGCTGGTCTGTGCTTACCCATGCCACTCAGGGGTCCCTTAGAGCCACATGTGCTGGCAGGGAAACACACTGCAGCAGGGACGCTCAACTGCCTGCACTGTCATCTGCTAACCTCAAGCCTGTTGTGACCTCAGTGTAACAAAATCAGGGAGCTACACAGGTACCTGAGTCTCAACAGGGACCAGAAACAATGCTTAGATCTCATTTATTTGTAGTGTGTGTGTGTGTGTTTGCAATAAAAGCTAAAGAAAGAGCAGCAGTCCCAGAGATGGGTGAGCAATGCTTGTGGGAAGCTTGTGCCTAAGCAGAACTCCTCCTATTGACCTGGTGGCTTTGCTGGAGCTGCTCTCAGGCTCTCTGGAGGGATAGATAATACAGATGATATGATTTATCATGTCAGCGCATACTTAGAGAGTCCTTAATCTGCAGATTATTGTCATAATCGTTTGTAATGTTTTTTCTGAGCCATTGCAGACTATCATATTAAGGCAAGTTTTCTTCCTAATACATGTGATATATTTTACGCTTCACATAGTATAGTCTGTATGAACAGTAAATAAGCAACTAGAAAAATCTCCTGACAAAATCAATGAAGTCTTGCTGAGTTCAGAGCAGTCTCTTTTAATCTCAGATTCTCTTTTTTAAAACAAAATCTTTGTGATCTGTATTTCAGATTGCCGCTGCATATTTCTTTACATGCTTTTAATGCCGTATAGTAATTAACCAAGCCAGGTGAATAGATGGCATCTTTTCAGAAAAATCTCTGCAGCTAAATGAGCTGTCTTCGAGCGTATTTGCTTTTTACAGTGGCAGTCTTGACATCGTCTTAACAATATCTGTAGATCGTCTGTACCAACAAGCACCTACATTGCCTTGTAATGTTGTGTCATGACATGTGATGCATCTGGTGGTAGTGACTGCTGTGTGGACTAGAACGAGCTCTAGCTGGCCAGGCACGACTGCCTGCCACCTCCTGTGCCACAGGGACCTTGTCAGCTGTAGGCGTAAGCTGGGGGGGTCAGACACTGTGCTCTGGGGAGCACTGAAGTAGTTTTTAAGGGCCTAGTCTAGTGCATGAAGGTGATAAATGTGTCTCATTCTCTGTGAGCTTGATATGTACTACCCATGGTATGTTGGTGAAAATAGTTGGGCGGGAATAAAATCTGGAAAATGCTCCCTAACTTACAGTTTTGTGCCTGATCTCCCTGAGTATCTTTCTTTGGTGTGCCTGGAGAATACGATAATTGTAGGAAGTAAAAAGAATGGAAGATCTAATGTACACGATGTTAATTTCCTGCCTACAGGTCTCTAGTTACCTAGCCTTGCTGGTTTTTATTTTCTTTCCCATACATGTTTTTTTGTGTGTGTGGGCAATATTTTTATATTAGTTGTTTGTGTTCTGCTCAGTACGTGATATGTCCTTGCCTGTGGAAACTACTGGTATGGGAAGTATGTGTTACCTTGTTTTAATCACTTGTGAAGCTACAGCAAAACATTTGCAACTCAGCTGATAAACATACCATTCATGGGGTTTGATATCTTTTCTCTTTGTCTTTACTTACATGTTTTTGAGAAATACATCTTTATTTTGTGTAGTATCATTTTAACAACATGTCCTTCCTTGTACTTCATGGGCTGATATAACAGAAAGAAGCAGAAATGACAATAGCATCGGCTCCAGAGAAGCCAGTAAGAACATAGTGGGCCAAACTGTGTTCATCTTGCATGAACAAATGACTCCCTGAGTCTTGATCAAGTTAAGTCTGGACCAAAATCTTTTCTTCGTCTACATCAAAAACATATGCCTTGCTTTAAGTGGAAGAACATGCATAGTGAGAACCATACAAGCTTTAAATGAGATAAGCAGAAAAAGTTAATCACAACAATTTCTGTCTACTATCTTTCATAGGCTTATTAGGAGAGGGCAAAAAAGTAGAAGCAGGAGAGCGTAGGACTCTGAATCACTACCTCCCTCTCCTCAGCTGCCCTCTACGCTTTGCAGGCCTTAAGCTGACGTTCTAGTAGAGTGTGGCGGTTTAAGAACTATGAAGAAAGAATACTGTAATTATGCTTGGAAAATATGTCTAAGGAGGTATCTTAATAGTACTTGCTACCATACAGAGACAGAGAGGAAGTGAATGTGCATGAATTGGCAAGCACAGAATGTGTGAGAAGGAATAATCCTTTTTATAAAAATAATGTGACGTACTTATTTTAGACAATACAACATATGTGTTTATAAGAGTGTTGGAAGATGCTGGAAAAAGGCCCCTTCCTTTATGACTTTTATTTGGAAAACTAATAAATATTTAACTTTCTTCTTTATTACTTTCAGCCTTTCTTATAAAGGCTTCTCATTTGACCTATTTAGTAAAAATACAATAAAGTTTGTGTGATAGTATCTCCTGCATATTTGTTTTTCTTGTAGCAAATCAAATGTTTGTTCTTACTAATTCTGAAAACATTAATTTTTCTTCCTTTTTTTTCTTGCAACTATGACATTATTATTTGTAACAAGCACTATGTCACATGGCGTTGAAAAACTCCATGTGACTACTCACAGCTACTCAAGGCATACATGCTTTCTTTCATCATAGCACTCATGTACAGCAGGTTACTTGAGCATTGTAAGCGGGGTACAGGTCAAACAATAATCAAATCAGTTTGGAATAACTCTGTTAATGTCAAAAAGAGTCTTCCTCTTATTTGGAATGTATTTCTAATATGATGATAACTATTACTAAGCAAACTATTCTAAAAGAGGTATTGACAGCATAGCTTGACTCTGGACCTGTCATTCAGCTGGAAGTCACACAAGTACAGTCTACGCAACAAGAGACAGAAGTTAATCCAACATAATTTTATCATCTAGGATTAAGACAGTTTTCTCATCTGCTATATACCTGTCAAAATCCATGTAATAAAAAAGCCTAAGTAGGAAAGTTTTTTATTTCTTTTCTCTCAGACCAAAGGACTATCCATTAACTTTGATGCATACTGATAAATGAAAGACCCAGTTTTCTCGAGGCATGCAGGCAAAAAAGTGCCTGAAGTGCAATCTCATCTTTTTCGTGTACATGTGTTTACTCGCTGTAGGTGCAGTAAAGTGGGACTTGGAAGTAGCCCACTGCATGAGCACCGATTTGGTGCCAAAATGTACTCTGTCTGTTTGAATAAACAGGTTCAGCTGTTTGGTTGTGTAAGAGCAGCATCCTGCAGGAATTAATTAGTTTCTTAGGACATCATAGGTCTTTATAAAACTGCACAAGGTTAGACTGTGTCTGAAACTGATCACTTATAATGCTTGTGTCCTACAGGATGGGTTGACCCCCCTCCACTGTGGAGCAAGAAGTGGCCACGAACAGGTTGTAGAAATGCTGCTGGATCGTGGTGCCCCTATTCTTTCCAAAACCAAGGTAACTGGTACTGTTTTCTGCAGGGATAATCCTTGTACTTTTCTTTTTCTTTTTTATGTAATTCTGTGTGTCTCATATATTTGATAATAACTTTCCTGTTTCATAGCTATTTAAAGTAACTGTGTGGGAGATCTCCAAAGTGAATGCCGTATGTAGCGCACGTCTGCATATGTAAAATGTGTTAAACTGAGATACACAAGAAAAGGTTTCTGTGCTAACTAAAAAGGCATGTATGGTAACCCTATCCCTCAGAATTTCAGTAGTTGAAAATCTCTGTATCTATCCTGGAATAAGTATATGGTGATTACAATATATCTTCAGCTTGCACCAAATTACCCTAAGGCTAAACTAAAGATAAGAGATAAAAATAGAGCAATGTCTCTTTGCAGAGACAGCTCATATTTCCTTAGGACTTAGCCTGATTACCAGTTTCTCTACTTTATATCTCTCTACAGTTTATCATGCAAAATTCTTCATGGGAATTTCAAATCACCTGCACCAGGGTGCACAGATTGCCTTAGACCCAAGGGTTGGCATTAAAGCATGCACTTGCCAGAACTCTTCTGGTGGTGGTCTCTGCTGTGCCATTATTGCTAATTTTAAATGTCAGTGCAGCAGTCTGTTTTGTAGCACTACTACAACCCATGACTTTACCATTCAGGGTTGACATTTGGGTTGTGCAGTTTGTTGAGGTACTTTCCCAAGATAACCTTCCACTACATTTTTTCTTGCAGCCTGTAAGCAATGTATTTCCAACAACATTTCTTGTTTCCTTCTGTTATTTCTTTTCTCTCTTCTGTCATCCTGTCCTATTCTGTCTCAGTGCCCTTCTATATTCTGCTTTTCTCCTCCCTCTTCAGGTTCCCCCTCCCCCCTTACCGGAATATATTTAGCATTTGTTTGGGGAGGTTGGCACCAGCTTTCCTCCGCTCAGTGAGTCACTGGCAAGTGCTGTCATGGGTAATCTGACAGACAGAATCCACCCATCCTCTGCATGTGGAGTTTCCATGGACTCCCACAGCCCTAAGTTACAAACTTCACGAGCAAGGGGCTATCTAGGAGCCTCTTGGGGTGCCTATCCACTCTGCTGCCACTCTGAGCCTAGAGCTCATACTCCAGGGGGTGAGGCTCTTCCACCCTTTCTGATAGCTCAATTAATTACTTAAATTAAAAAAAAAAAAACAAACAACAAACCAAAACAAGAAACCAACCACAAACACCACTGCTTTGGTTTCTACCATCGTAAATTAGAACCTCTTCTAAGGAGCTACATTTGTCGCATGGATTTTGTATTGTCAGGTGTTATCCCCAAACTTAACCTGCTGTTCAAGGCCTGTGGGTTTTGAATTTGTTCCTCTTCGTGAGGAGATTCACACAGCCTGGCCCTGAGTTCACTAGCCAAAATCAGGCAGATGAGAACATGGGATCGTGGGTTTGAAATAGCCCAAGGCTGAAAGACACTCTTTAGCCATTGACCTGCAGAGGCTTATATAAACACCTTCAGCAAAACGAAGCCTCCTTTCTGAAAGAGGGAAAACTATGTTATGTGTTAAAAAGCGAACAGAAGAAAGTGCAGAGCTTCCGGAGTTTCCCTCTGATGTGTTAATTCTGCTGTTTTCAGAAGGTAAGCTCAGAAGTAGCAGTACCTCTGAATGACATAAATGAATCCATTCATTTGACACTAAGCTATAGTACTGTCCTCTGCAAAAATATGTGGCTCCAATCTCTTCAAATTAAGTCATGTATTATTGGAAATAGGGCACATATTTGAAAGAATTTGGAATTCACAAAGTTTTCTCATGTTATATAAAACTCTTTCAGAAGAATAACCAGACTGCAGTTTGATAGCTGTTTGCTGCTAGAGATTTAGTGTAGTGCTAACCCTTTTTCACCCTGGAAAAAACTTAGATTTATTTTCAGGGGAGGCAATGACTTAATGGATTATCTGGGGTTTTCTACAAGCAAAAGGAAAACCAAATTCTAGTCCTGAATATGCCAGTGATTCTGTGTGAGAAATGACATTTCTGTGTATCAATGTCCATCTTTTTTAATTACTGTTTTTCCAGGCTTTTTTGGCTCTTTTCCTTTTTTGTCTTCTTCCTGGCCCCCAGAGTTAATGGCGTTTTCCCTGATTAAATTCTTTCGACTCAGCTACAAAATAAGATATGTATCACTGATAATTTTATGTTTGCCTAGTGAGGCATTTGATACTCTATTTCATCTCTGTGGTCCTCTTCTGTTTTGGGGGTTCGTTTGTTGTTTTTTTAAGGTATCATGTGACTGACAACATCTTTGATTAACCTTGAACTTCTTCATCTTTTAATATTTTCTTCACAATCTTAAAAACAGTAATACAACAGTGTTTATATAGTGGCACCATCTTGAAGTACCAAATCAATGGATTCTAGAGTATCTTCTACTCAACAGAATTAAGAGCAAGCCTGGTTTAAGTCATAACAAAAGACAATATTCCAATGATGCTTTTTCTTCACCAACTTCTTTTGGATCCAGCCTTGTCTCTTGGTCTTTTGTGTAAAGTCTGGCCAGTTGCTATACTTTTCTCATCCATGACAGATTTTTGTCAAGTGTCGTGCTGATTTTCCCAAACTGATGTGTGGCTGCTCTGCTTCTTCCCTCTTTTCCATCGATGTCAGCCTCTTTCATGAAATTCTCCCCCATAAGGTAGTCCCATGTCATCTTCTCAATTTCTTACTCCATTAGTATGTGTAGTTTATTGGCTGTTATTGTGAAGAATGACGCTTTTCACCTGAAGGATCTTTCTTATAAAAATGGAACAGAACACTGTATAAAGTTTCATGATTTCTTACTATCACCTAAAAAGCATCATCAGTTATAAACTGCTATCAGGAGGGCTTGGTGGCTGGGAGAAATTAATCTTCTTTTTTTTTTTATTCTACTGTTTAACTACACTAGAAGACAGTGAAAACATTTAAAATGCATTGTTAGTATCAAGCTTCCATGCAGATAATTGCTGTAGTAGCCTTTGGGAATGGGAGAGAGGCTTATCCACAGCCAACAGAAATCACAAGTGAGAAGCCCATGAGATAATCTTACTTGAAAGATATAACTGTGTCCAAGAACGTCTGCTTCTCAGCACTGAATGTAAACTGCTTTCAAATTCTGACAGTATTAGCCTGTTTGCTTTCACCATCCTTCTTCCATGTCACTTCTAAAAATTACTTCACTGTGTATTTCCACCTTTATTTTGAATGTTTGCCACTACTGTTATGATATGGCCATGGGAAGGGATAAGAAAGAAATCGTATGTTTCAGAACATATGATTATAAAAACCGCTGGTTTTATGTTGCTATTTTGCCTTTACTAACTGCGGTCACATGAGGGCACTACGTCTGTGAGCAAGAGTTGCAGCAGTTTCTTCATGATGGCAAACATTGCGTACTGTCAGTCATTTATAGGTTATATGCTATTATATGTTACCAGAATAGCTCCTGCACTTGCATCTAATTTTGACATTAGAAGGACTAAGTAAAAAAAAAAAAAAAGAACGACCAAAAAAGAATACAAATGGAAGAAGGTGTGTTGAGGTTTATCTAAGGAGCCCATGTCCCTCTGCTAACAAGACTTCTTTCATTCTGGTGTATTTCTTAATCTTTTGTCATGAAATCGGGTCAGTCCTTTAAAGTTCTGAGAATTATTTCTCTTGTGTTTTTAGTCTGGAAATGTAATATACATTGGCAGCTTGTTGATTAACTATTGTATGCAGTGTAAGAAAAAATTCTTGATGCAGGTTTTGTTCTAAATGTGAATCTCTCTCACGTGTTTCCCTGATGAAACAGAGCTTTACCACTGCTACTGGTAGGTCATATCATGATGGTCTCATTCAGATTTTTTTAGCCGAGTTGCAGCTGAAACTTTTGCTGTTGTACCAATGCTGGCTGGGAAGAATGGTCTCCACAGGTGTGTAATGTGGTGTAAGGTGTGTGTACAACCCACATTCAGGAAAACACTAGTGGAGGGATGAGGGAAGGTTGCAGTGATGCTCTGAGCTGCTCTCTCATGCCTGGTATATGCAGGCTACATTAGAGTGGTGAGTTTAATGCAGCTTTTGGAAACAGCAGCTATTAGAAATCATGAAGTGCCGTTTTTCACATAACTCATTTAACTTGAGCAGCTTACCTAAGCTATGCTGGCTGAAATAAACTACTTTTAGAGCATTGCTGCTATGGTATGACTGTTTTTTTAAGGTAGAACTGCTTACAAGCTCTAACCAAACAAGCTCCAAATTCCACGTGGCTTTTGCTGGAGTAAGACCCCTTGCTGTTACACTGAACGTGTTAAGTTTAATTTGGGTGCTAACTGGGCTTGTAATTCTTCATACCAACAAATACTCTAAGAACAACACAGAGGAGTTTCATTTCTCTGAGCATCCTATAACCCGTCAGTGTTGGGTCTTTTTGTTCACAGAATGGTTTGTCTCCGTTGCACATGGCAACACAAGGAGATCATCTAAACTGTGTTCAGCTTCTGATTCAGCACAACGTGCCTGTAGATGATGTCACTAATGACTATCTGACTGCGCTGCATGTTGCCGCCCACTGTGGCCACTACAAAGTTGCCAAGGTTCTCTTGGACAAGAAAGCTAATCCTAATGCCAAAGCGCTGGTGAGTACACAGTGGGTTCCTATTCACAGCTAAACATTCTTCCAAAGTTGTAGTGAGACTTATTTGAGAGTTATTTTCTGCCTGCTGATGGTTGACAGTGAGGATATTGTTGTATTGCTGCAGTCCAAGAGAGGATGCTCGAGGTTCAAAGTGTTAATAATGTATCATGCAACGAGAGCAGACCTTTGCTTGTGGACAGTCAACAGTGATTTATGAATTTTTAGTGTAAATAGAGCGTTTTTGCCTCCTGGTAGCTTATTATTATTCTGAATACATGAAGCAGCTGCAGACGTAACTGCTGTAGTTTTTGGTATGGAGATAATTCTCATTTTCTAAATGTTTGTAAAGAGAAATTAATCAGCAATGCTTAAAACTGAGAGAATTTTTATTAGCTCTCAAAGATGTGAAACAGTAAAAAGTAGGAATGAGTTAATGAATATTTGTGGTATAGTATAATTATGTCAACGGAGTCACACGCCTTTCTTCAGCAACAAAATCTGTTAATGCAATTAAACTGCATACAAACTGAATGCATTAATGCATTTTGATCAAAATTTTACTTGAATTCCTTTGTTTTTAAAATGCCTTTTTGATTTGTTCTTCAATAATTGTTCCAAATAAATTTATGTTCTGGCATTAAATGGGTTGACTGTTGGTTTCACAGCCTGATGCTACTAACTCATTCAATTCCTGAAATATTATGTGAGCTCTTGAAACCTTCACAAGCCAGGTGAGACTGGCTCTCTTGAAAACAGCACAGGCTTCATAGATTTCCTTCTCTCAGCCCCTCTAGGTTTTTTTTGTGTCAGACCAACCTCTTGTCAGGTGTCTTTAGGCAAGGTATTATGATATCTGAGGTTTGTTCACTATAATCAGCAAGTGGGGAGGTTTGTATGCCTGTAATATTTATTTTCACCTTCTGAAATAATCAAACCACCATCAGGTTTAGCTTGTTGGGGTTGCTCGTAGTGGCCTCTCATTGGTCTGGTAACCTAGCCACACATTTCCTTTTCCCTGAAATCTTTTAGTGTTTCCTTTTATTCTGTCCTAATCCCCACTCAGGATGATTAAGTAAAAGGAGACTTGAGTGCAGTAACTGGAGCTTGAGTTCACTCTTCCCTGAAGCACATCTGAGTTTACCCTGGGCATTGTCCACTGCTAAGGAGAGAGCTGAGCTGCTCCCGCTTAACTGGAGCAGACAATTGCACTGATCTCACGTTACAAAAGCATATGATATTCTTTACTGTATGGCAGGTACAAAAGCTAATTTTGATGAGATCTCGGATCTGAGGGACCAGTTCTGTCAGCTGTTTTCAGAACTGTTCTGCAAAGGCTTTTTTGATGAATATACAGAGCGGCATCAGCATTCAGTGCATTAATGTTGTTATACCAGTCATGGATGCTCTGGACAGTTTATTTTCCTGGTTTACTTCTTTTCTGTTGTATCATCTCATGCCAAATAACATGGTAGTTTTAAACTCTGCTGCACATGCTATTTTTTTTAAAGGAGGGGGCAAAATAATTGTAATTACAGTAAACTGGGAGATAATGAATTAAAAAAAGAAATTCTGGTAAGATTAGTTTAGAAAAGGATCCAAATGCCAGAGCTGGTAAAGTGCTTTTTTTTTTTAATCAGCGGTTCTGAAAAGTCAAAAGAAAACCAACCCCAAAAAACCCCAAACCCCAAAAAATCCTCCAACAAAACTCCCACCCTGTTAGCAGTGAATAAGCAAAAATGAAGCTTTTGATGGTTTTATGTGAACTGAGAATTTAAAAAAATAATTTCTTTATTGGAGTGGGCAATATATTTCATAACTAAAACTGGCTATATGAAATATGTCTTTTTAGAAGTTTTTTCTCTCTTTTACATGAACGATTTAGTGAAACCAAAACATCTCTGGGAGGTCTTTTGTTAAAATAGAGGAACGTTGCATATGAATTCCATTCCCAATTCTACTTTTTAATGACATATATGGTATGAAAAAATATATTCTTTCTCATTTACAGAATGGTTTCACACCTCTTCACATCGCCTGCAAGAAGAACAGAATAAAAGTAATGGAACTTCTTCTGAAGCATGGTGCATCAATCCAAGCTGTGACTGAGGTAAGAAGTGGTCTTTTCACGTTTGTCTTTGTTTTTACTGCGAAATTCCTCTCAACTATATTGATTATTTTTTTTATATATATTTCTGAAAAAGCATGTATTATCATTCAAGTCAACAATTATTTTCAACTAGATATTAACAATTAATAAAACTGAATAATAAAGTCAGTTGCCCTAATGGATCACAACACCCAAACAGCCGATATACTTTGAGAATACAGTGGGGATAACAAGCATAACAGATTTTGAAACTTTTTTTAACAAATTTTAAAAAATATCTATCATGTCTGCCAATTTGTGCCTGTCGCGCAGAAGACGAAATTCACCCTGTTAAGGAGATCAAAGTGAAGACTGCGCTCAAGTCCTGTTTTGAAAGACGGTTTAATTCACAGGCCTTGTTTTGGCTTTCCACACAGAAATGCTATCCACCCACCATCACAGGTCATCACAAATCAGTTAGACAGAAATCAATATGCTATTGCTTCAGTCAGCATGGGATGGTCTACATCCAGTTATTGGCACAATTTAGATTAATTAAGTACCTATGGAAAATTTGGTTTGTGCATATATACTCTACTAATTTAGGAAGAAGGGTCACATATATGAATGTGTGACCACTGACAAAGAAGCCAGATTAGAAAATGCTAAAAAATTCCATTGATTAAATGAGACACAACTGGGAGCAGTCATCTCCCCAAAATTGAGTTTTGTTTGATGCATGGGGTTTTGTTCTAATTATTCAGCAGCAAATCATACAGCTCCCTTCCTGGCTCTCAACTGAGCCTGCCCTTGCTACAGCTCACGTACCTCCAGACTAGTTTCTAAAAACCGTAGGGATTGTAGATGCAGCTTGCAGAGTCTAGTTTGAAGTCACGTTAGCAAAGGAGAGGCACAAAGAGAATCTTAACAGAAGAGATGCCATGTCTGTCCTCCGTATTAATCAATCACTGTGGAAGTAGGAAAGCTATGTATTCAATTTTATGCCTTTTAAATACAAAGAATTAAAATAACTAAAGCAACAGTAATACTTAACTATGCTGTCTTGTGTGAGTAAACCAGGTTAATGGTCTGATCTATATCCTCTGAATTGCTTTTTTAAGCAAAAACTTTCCAAAAGCAAGAGCTTTATTTCCTGTTGTTGCCTCACCATGAGTTCACATGATCTCAAACTACATTTGGCTGCATTTATTGAGATTCATCATGGTACTTTACTGCAGGGCCCTACCTTCCTGCCTGCCTTTCACTGGCTGTCTATATGGTAACAACCCTTCAAGGCAGAACGAGGAGCTGGTACTTAGCATCCATACAGAAGCCACTGTTTCTCTAGTGAGAAAGAAAGATTATATCTGGCCATCAAAACAAATTGGCTAGAAAGCTTCACAGTATTCCTCCCCAAAGAAATCTGACAGCAAACAAGTGTTGGTTGCGAGATCTGAATAAACAACGCAAATGCAACAAGAGGAATGCATACCAAATGTCACAAACAGTCATCAATGCATATAAACTCTTTATTAAAGGTAATACTTACTGCCTTTGCTATGGTAAATTCTGCTTTCCAGGTAGATTCCTTACCTCCATTTGTAGATACTGCACCTTTTCAGCTGCAGGCTTGGATCTCTGCAGTATGAGCTAGTGTTTATGGTCAAATGTGACACACATGCATTGTGTTTCCTGCAGCGTATCTTTTTAAAAGCATTTACTAAATTATGTGAAACAGGGAAAAGAAATTACATACTTTAGTAGTTATTCTTCCTTCCTGCTCCTGTTTGCTGTTCTGCATGAGAAAGGAATAAAAGCGTGTTTTCCTCACCTCCTGGGACTTGTGTACATTTATGGGGAAGCTGCCTAAATCAGGGGATTTCTAGAGATCCACTGAGGTTTCTGTTTCTTGCAAAACTCCCTTCTGCAGCCTCTGGCTGACTGTTGCTACAGCTGTGCAGAAGCAGCTGTGAAGAGGCTTTAGGGTAATGCTACTTGGAGGAATATTAACTATTGATTAGATTTCTAAAGCAAAATCCTTGAGGTCATGCCCTGCTAAATGACTGCTCCCTTTTTTCCCCCAATCCTTCTCCTTCTCTCTCTTTCTCTCCAGTTGGTCTTTTATATCTTCTGTAAGGGCAGTGGTGCAGATTGGTGATGGTGCCACAAGGTCCCGAGGGAAGGGGAATTCTCTTTAGCCCACATCACCTGTGTCTGTGCCTCTCTGGCTGGATGCCACAGTTTTGAATTCCCTTTCTCCTAGAGAAACAGTGGGGATGGAGCTCACCACTGACTTCAATAGGCCTTTTTGTTCACCCAAAAGCAACTGGATTTGGTGGGGACTATGGACACTGCATCTTTTTTTGCATTAGCTAAATGTTCCAGAAAGTCTTATCTTTGTACTAGGAATACTTTTACCTGTTTTTAATTTTTTTTTTTCTGGTCCAAAATGATATTTAGCAAAAACTTAGGAAAGAAATCTTGCTTAGTTATAGTTGATTTTAGTTGATGAAGAGTTACTGAATTCCTAGAATGTTTTTATGTTTGCTCCTGAATCATGATCATAGGTGTTTCCAGTTCTGTGTGCCTTTTAGTTTATGCATGTGTATATGTTTTTGAGACGATAAGGTCCTGTCAGAAGAGCAAGTGCTTGGGTTTACTTACTTCAGAATAACTTATTTTTTCCCCATTATGTTCTTGTAAAGGAATATGGAAGTAGTTGTTTAAGTTTGATTTTGGTTTAATTTTCAGTCTGGCCTAACTCCAATCCATGTTGCTGCCTTCATGGGACATGTAAATATTGTATCACAGCTAATGCATCATGGAGCATCACCCAACACTACGAACGTGGTGAGTAACATGTCCCTTTTCAGCATGGCAGAACGATGAATGCATCATGATATCTGGGAACAGCACTGTTGTGAAGTGCCTGATTCTGGTGTTCACTATCCACCTCCATAACAGTCGTGGCTCCTACTGGAGTCTTGGGAAAGTGCAGTCTGCTGACTCCTGCTTGGGAGATGGTTGACAGGTTGAGGAAACCTCAAAAGAGGCTGACCTTAAGCCAACTATATTCTCTTTATTTTCTGAAGTAAAGAATGAGAACATACTGTACCTTCTCATATGTAATTTTTGAGATGTGTACTTGACTGTTGAGCACTGTTTTCCCAGGACCCCGGGGGCCTACCATTTAAGGGAAGTTCTGCTGTTATCAACAGATTGCAGCAGATTGTCGGGACATATTGCCTGTGTCCATACAGCCATACAAGTGCGCTTTTCTACTGGATGTGCACTGTGTGCCCCAAGGCTCCCAGGGCATGTGTAAAAACTGAAGTCATTGTTAGATGGATATTTGAAAGTTGGGAAATGGGAGGAAAGTAGAAGCTTGTTGATTCTTTTTAACAGTGTGGCTTCAAAATCTCCCTTTCACTTTCTGTACACAGGTGCGGTAAGAAGACAGTCTTTTATTAAAGTCTTCATCAGCTAATTCTGTTAGGTTATATAAAAATGCAACACCTTTGTAAACTAGCAGGTGTTTGTTCCAAAAATGTAGAAAGCAGTTTCCCCTCCTGAATTTATTGTGGTTTCCTTGGATTTGTATTTCATTAAGTCCATGAAGCCTTAGATTAATGTACTCAGTAATGATTTTTTTTTTCCTCTGTCCACTCATCTCAGTGCTTGTCAGATAACAAATGATAGTGGGGGCATAGGGCATAGCAGGACGAATGCCGAAAGTATATGTATCTGAATATACTAAATTTGAAATAAATTTTTTGTTTGACTAAGGCTCTATTTAAAACAATGTCGTTTTTAACAATGTTAGTAAAAGGCTAGTAAATGCAAAAATTGCACAGTCTCTCTTCAGCAAAAGGCTAGTGACAAAGGCACTATTGTGTTGGGAGACAGACCCTGAAATAAATTGCTTTGTAGCATACAGCTAAGAGGTCAAATATTGACTTAATCTCCCATCTTGCTTGACTACTATAAAATATTCTAGGGGAGATTATTCTGAACTGGGTCACCAGTATTTTTGCATTTATGAAATAAGTTGGGGTTTCATTTTCCTGCAGTGTGTTTTTAATGTTTTGGTTTGGTTTGGTTTGGTTTTTTTGCTGATACATGCTAGAGAGGAGAAACAGCGCTGCACATGGCTGCCAGAGCTGGCCAAACAGAGGTTGTTCGATACCTGGTACAAAATGGAGCTCAGGTGGAGGCTAAAGCTAAGGTAAGGTGCTGGTCCAGGTATAATAAACCCAGATTACCTATATTTAACAAAGCAAGTAATCACATCCGTCTTGCATGTGTCTTTTTGGAAGAGAAAGGGATATGAAGCCAAGGGCCTTGGCGTAATGACAACTGGTGTTTTGTTACATACTCTCTTACTGTAGTCATGAGTGATCTGTATGTAAAAGAGAAGACAGGAGATTTCAAGTTGGTACCATACCTGTTTTTTCATCAACTTTTAATATAAAGTATTTGGTGTCTGAAGAGTTTTGTTTTGGGTTGGGAATCAAGGAGGGGGAGGAATGCCTCAAATGTGCTTTTATTTCTGCAAAACTGTAAAACTGCTGTGTCCCCTCTTGTGTCCCTAAAGCATCAGCCTGTATGCATTCAAAAATAGTTATACTTCTGAAGAACATCTCATAAAGTAAGGAGACATATACAGTAAGGGGATGTAGCATAGGGCTGGAAAGAAGGAACAGATCCTATAGAAAAAATTGCAATTGAGGAAGATAAAGGGGAAGGAAAAAGAAATGGTCAAGAGCCACTGAAGAAACATACAAAATTATGGAAATAAGAGAGTTCCAGGAAACAGGGGAAGGTGATAAATGGGTGCAATAAATAGCAGTCTTAAGAGGTAAAACCAGGAAAACGTTTGTTTTTTTTTTCCAAATAGTGATTAAATGAATACAATTTTTAAAGAAATCTTTTTCACTGTGAAATTATCATCTGTGAATTCTCACAAATAAGTAGATATTCTTATTAGTAACTTTATAAGGAACTCTGACTAAATATTTATAACAGATACTTTTCACATCTGCAAGCAATCTGACAATAGAAGTCAATCTTGTGGTCTGTAAATCTCCGACGACAGCCTTGAAAGCAAACAGCTCATGCTCAGAAGCACAGTCATGCAAATATTTTCTAAATAACTTTACACAATGAATTAATTTGTGGAAACTGCCATTGCCTGTGATCAATTTGTTATCACAAATAACAACTAAATACAAGTAATAGATTATACACCAGTGCTAACATCAGCTGTGAGAAATTTGTGGGAAACAGGTATAAAATGGAAAGTTTAAGAACCATAAAGGGCGTCCACCGGTCCGAAGAGAATTTCCCTGCAGAGGAGCAACATTCACATCCTGACGCTGTCTCATCCTAAGTCCCAAAGGTGTAAAATCAGTGCTGTAGGATAGGCATGGGCAGAAGTCTTCCCTAGCAGAGAACACCCCAGAACTCTTCTGCTGCAGGACGTGGGCTAGCAGTGCTCAAAAGGTAGGAAATTCAGCAGGGAAAAATGGGGAGAGAAAGATGTTTGGAAGAGATTTATGAGGAACAGGAAAAAATAAGGTCATGGGCTTTGTTGGCCATACTGTTGTGACAGTGTGCTTCATCCAAAGATTCTACAACTGAGAATGGGGAGGACAAAAATACAAACCCAAATAATGAATAAGGAAGAAATTATCTATTAGACACTCAGAACAAGGTCACAAACAACCACAATATTTTCACTGAAGGAAAACAAATAAACAACGGGACTCATAACAGAGCAACCACTATACTTAGGACTAATAGGATTATTGTGTTCTGAATGACCAGTGAGAAAACAACAGTGAATTTCAGCACCATCTTCAGTTACGTTCACTGTAAAGTTGTCTGCAAAATACCAAACAAATTGTTTACCAGTGAAAAAGCATAAAATATGATATTTAATGCAAGTTACTTGCTAATAATATGCTAAGCACCTCAGGTTGCTGATTGAGTTGTTAAGTGTTGCTGGGAATCATAAAAAAGATCAAGATGTGAGGAATAGAGCTATGCTTTTGCTGCCTTTTAAGAAAGGTCTCAAATTCAACAGGAAACTCAATGCACTTTAGTGGCAAAGCAAAGTGAGGCAAATCCAGATTAAGAAAATAGATCGGTTTATTTACTGTTATGGATTATGTACCTGTCTGGAATATTTTGTGATGCATCAACAAAGCACAGTTTATCTTTATTACATGACAAAGAGAAAGCCAGCGTGCAAGATTTCACTGGTAAGACCTCAGTAGAATTAATGCTTGTCTGCAATTTCGAGAAGTGATAGAATCTGAGCAAATACTTTCTGTCAAAATATGAGCCGTAGTTTTCTTATGTAGGACCATGTGTTTCCTTTATGTTTAGGATGACCAAACGCCACTGCACATTTCTGCTCGACTGGGAAAAGCAGATATAGTACAGCAGCTGCTACAGCAAGGAGCATCTCCAAATGCAGCTACGACGTCTGGCTACACGCCCCTGCATCTTTCGGCTCGAGAAGGACATGAAGATGTAGCTTCTGTTCTTTTGGATCATGGCGCATCTTTATCTATCATTACCAAGGTAAGGCAGTTGCAAAAGAGAGATCTTCAATAGTAAAATATGCCTGTAGCAAGTACTACTTGTGAACTAAATGCTGTAAGATTCATACACATACAAATAATTTAAGAATGAGCTACATTTTGCTAAAAGGGCACATAGCTTCATGCTTTTAGCTCAGAGCCTGACGTATAACATATCCCAGTGATCAGACGTGTGTTTTCTTGGCATGAAAGGAATGCAGGGCAGAAATTCTTGATGGAAGTTGATAAGCTGTTACCCAGCCTCGTCTTTGATGGTGTGAAGAAAGGAACTGACTCTTCCCTTTTTAGAGTTGTTTTAATGTATATGGGCTTTGCCTTGTAAGGAAAGGCCTCCAGACCTGCCCAGGCAGTTGGGAAGCTGCAGACTTGCTGCCTGTACTCAGGACTATGTAAGGGGATGGATGGAAACAGCAGTAACCTTGTTGATCAGAGACAAACCTTGCCCTGAGAAAGAGTGCCCTGAGAAAGGCTGCTATATAACTGCTTTCTCTTACAGAAAGGATTTACTCCTCTACACGTGGCTGCAAAATATGGGAAAATTGAGGTAGCCAACCTCCTACTTCAGAAGAATGCATCTCCTGATGCTTCTGGAAAGGTAGGATGGAAGAAGCCACTGCCACTTGCACAGCAAATATCTAAATGCACATAATATTCTAATAAAATCCTTCTATCTACTTACTGTCGCACTAGTATCCACAGCCTGGGTTTAACCGGAGTGGGTTTCATGTAATATTCCAGTCCTTGTTGGGGCTGTCAGGAGTCAGCAAACTCTTGACAAAAGTGACTTTTATTGTTATTAATTGACAACAAAATTGTGTCTTCTCTGTACCCATCCAGCGGAATGGAGACAAACCATTCTCCGACCTTCCTGCCCAGATTATTTACAGTCCTTGTCAGAGTATTCAGGCAGCTGGCTCTGCTCCCCCAGGTCTCATGACAGGGGGCAAAGCCCAGTAGGACTTAAAGCTTTTCAAATCAGCCCAGCTTGGTTTTTTAAAGATCCAAGGGACAGTTTACTTATCCACAGCAGTAAAAGAAAAACATTGCCGAGGGTGTGACCTCAGGGTCAAAATTCCTTACCTGCTCTGTCCTGGGCTTAGCACAGATATGTGCTCCTCTGTTCATCTTCCCTTGGTAAAGTGAAAGGGCTTTCACAAATCAGTAAGGATTTTCAAAGCTCTGTTTTATTTTTTGATTCTGAAGTTATCAAAGACTCTGGATAGACGAATGAACAACAAATGTGGTTTCTTCACCTTATCTACTCCAATTTTCCAAACTCTTAAGTTTTCCCTGGAGAGAGTCTGTAACAGCACTTGTTTGTTCTGCATGTGTTTTAGAGCGGTTTAACACCACTGCATGTAGCTGCACACTACGATAATCAAAAAGTGGCACTCCTACTGTTGGACCAGGGAGCTTCACCTCATGCATCTGCCAAGGTACAAGTACTGGTCACTCTGGGGGAACGATACCTAGGCTTTTTTTGTCACTTTATTCCCTGTCTACCTCTATTCTTTCTAGACTGTATATGCTTGCAATTACAGGGGGCTCAGTGACCTTGTTTATTAATGTCTCACAATCACATAAAGCTGTTAGAATAATTCTGCACGTGAATTAAATAGCAGTAAAAAAGCAAATATAGACATAGAAACATTTAAAATCTCTAGTTTCAATAAAGGTCGGTCTTGGTGAATACTGAGCCTTGCTTTCACTTGTTCCATCTCCTCAATACCTTCTCCAAGCCAGCCAACTTTATATCACTGCATCTTAACATCTGTGCAGGGCAAGCTTGGAGTTAATGCCTCGCTAAATAGGGGTAGTTCTCCTGTATTGTGCTACAGGATGACTTCTGAGCTGTGATATGTTTCTCAGTACGACGTATGTAGTTAGTAATGTGCTTCATGATACTTCTACCACAGTGTAAATGGACTGGTGAGAAAATAAAACAACTAGTCACAGCTCTGCTTTGATTGCAGTTTACTGTAGGCAAGAAAACAGTGTAAGATTTCAGGAGATGTAAAAGAATAAATATTTAAATGTATCCTAGTTCTGAAAGAATTTAGAGAAGCTTAAAGTGTCTATATATTTGTGGATCCCAGTTTTATGGACGGATCAATAATTGATAGTTGGACAGCAGCCATAAGTAAACAGGGTGGAAGCATATGTAAGTTCTAGTGGGGTAAGTGCAGTGTAAATACCCCATCTGAAACAACCCAGTTATGTTCCTAAAATCACTGCAAAAAAAAAAAACCATTGTGGAAAAGGGAAAGCTAGCGGAAAAGCCAGTATTGTAGACAGACAGCTCTCCTTAATTGCCGCCTTCTCACACATGACTGAATGCAGCCATAACACCAGGGGCCTTCTGCACGGCTAAAGAAGAGGATGGAGTCTGTCATACATGGTACATTGCAGAGCTTATAGTGCAAAAGAGAGGGAAGTTAAATAAACATGGATAGCCAGCAGCAACGGCACAGTCTAAAATCAATAATGTCGATAGTGGCAATCTGCCAGAACAGTGCCCCAGGAGGTGAACTGGAGTGATCTCTGATCTTGACTACTGCAACACAGCACTCTTAAATGCCACTGTGGCAAAGAAAGGGCCTTCTGAAGGGGATGAGAAGACACTGACCCAGTTTTCACTGAAAGAAACTGCCAGTGGAAGCTGTGCATCCTGCAGGGACAGGGATTGCAGCAGCCACTGCCAAGGGCTCAGGAAGTCCAAAGCAAGATGGAAGCACTATGGTATAACATTATACAAACTCGTGGGTCAGGTCACCTTAGCTTCCCAATCTGTAACAGAACAGTTTTGCTGCTGCCACTCCAGGTCTTCAAGTGCCAGCTGTAAGTCTTCCTAAAAGAAAGCATTTGTTAGTATTCTGCAGCAAATGAGCCACAGCAACACTGAGTTAGAGCATCAATACTAAATAAAATTAATGGTAGCGTGTTTGTTGCTTTAGACACCCACTGTGCAGTTATCTGAAAGATGATATTGGTAATAGGAGATGATTTCCCATTTTTTTTGTAAATGTGGTCTAACAAATAAATGTGGTGTTGTATCTAATCACTGGCTCCAGAGATAGTTTCATCAGCGGTTGCTTTTTCTGTGACACTCCTGTCTTTAACACTGATCTTAGGATTGGTTTATTAGCCTGGCCCGCAGCATTTACCTTGAAGAGTGATCAGTGAAAGGGTATGGGAAGTGGCCATGTCAGAGTAAAGTGCTGTGATGCAAACAGTTATTCTGATGAACCGTTGTTTTTCATTGGCCAAAATTAGGCTTGTGCCTAATTTTAATTTGGGATCTGCCTTACAATGCTTCTCTTCGTCTCTCCCTGTCCCCAAAGCCACAGTTTTTCTCTGTCCCTTCATCTTTAAACTTTTTCCCTTTCTACCTCATTTCCCTGGCAGCCAGAATAACCCAATCCCCTTCCTTCTAAACTTCTCCATTCCCTTCTGCATCTATGCATAGTGACAGAGCACAGTCCCTATCATGAGAAGATGCAGACTGAGCTGAATTTCAGCTTTTATTTTTCAGTTCTCTTTTTGCCTTCTCTTGGCAACCTGCTGCTTTCCATTCCACTGAAAACAATGTATGCCCATTTCTGAGGAGAAAGCTTGAAAACTGCATTATAAAGTCTACATGAGCTCCATTTAAAATATGCAGTTTAGCATATACGCAGGAATTAGCACATAGTATTTAGGATTTAGTTGGTGCTTATGTGGCGATGGCTGGTTTACATGTCAGTCTTGTGCAGGAGGTCTAAGGGAGAGGATTCTTTTTTGTTTTTCCTGAAGCATTTTATCTTCAATGTGAAAATTCAGTGGCCCTATACTTCTCTTATTAATTGTGGCACTGTGTTTCCCTGGTGTCATTTTGAAATATCTTAGTATCTAAGGTCTGAGCTGAATCTGAATTGAATTTTGAAGGTTACAGAACCTTTACCATGTGGAGTTAGGGCTGTGTGTCTCTCGCACTTCCAGATTACTATTAAAACTTTCTTGTAATCATTTCTGTGCCCCTGTTTTTTTATTCCTTGCTCCTGTCTGCATCACTGCATCTGTTGTGACCTGCCTTCCCGTCTGGTCCAGCCCTGCTGCCCCACAGGGCACAGGGAGGAGCCAAGCCAGATGAATGCTTTGTGCCTTTAGATAGATTTTATTGGGCTGTGTAATCTGAGATGCACATGGTACTCATGATATCGTACGAAATGGTTTATGCAGCTAGGGTCTCACCTCTCCAGCCTTCTTCCTTAGTCACATGCATATGTGTGCACATTTGCCATTTGCTTTAAAATGAGGGCTAGTACGTTTCTGAAAGACAAAGTTCTTGATTAAACAGGCATCTCAATCTGTACCAAAAGCTGGTCATACCTTAGTGTTTTGGTATTTGCATGCTAATCAGTTATTCTTTATATCTATTTATCTGTTTTCTGCCAAATCTATCCTTTTTGACAATTATAACATTTTATCATGCAATAGATACTGCATTTTTATTTTTAGTAGTGGGCTCAATTGTACATATATTGGAAGGAATAAGAAAATAAAGAATGCAAGACTCTAAAGTTATATGCTTTACTTTTCCCTTGATCTGAACGAAAACACCCTGGCAGTAAGGATAGGGTAAATGCTGCAAGAAAGGCCATATTTCATGTACGTAATGCTTTCCTTCACACTGGGAAATAGGAAGAAAACCTGAACAATAACAGCTGTTCTGAGTTAAGAACACACATCCTGCTCTTCTGTTTGTTAAAGAATTTATGTACATTTAAGGAAAAATAGCAAATGTCTGTGAAATGAAACTCAAATTTCTATTGCTATAGGTTCTGCTCTTCTGAACAGCTATGTTTCCCAAATTTGAAAGTTTCTTTCAGAATCCTCCTATTTGTAGCAGTACTTCCAAAACCAGATTGCTGAAAGCTCTGATACATTCATTTATACAACTAGTTCATATTGTATTTGATTATGTTTGACAGACTTTTTAGAACTAATGACTTACTTTCATAGAGTCAGGTAGGTACAGGAAAGTGATTTATCACATTGTTTAATGAGTAGCTTGCAATGAAGTGCTTTCTGTTGACAGAACGGCTATACGCCACTTCACATAGCTGCCAAGAAAAACCAGATGGACATAGCAACTACACTGCTGGAATATGGTGCTGATGCCAATGCTGTAACCAGACAGGGTATTGCCCCTGTACATCTTGCCTCTCAGGACGGCCACGTGGACATGGTGTCATTGCTTCTTACTAGAAATGCTAATGTAAATCTCAGCAACAAGGTAAGTGTTCTCCCTGCTTGGTGTGAAGGCAATAAACAAACATGGTGATGAGAAGGGTAGGGGCCTGCAATTAAATTTTCCCCACTGTGATTCAGCACGTTTTGAAAACCACTGCAGGTGTTTGAATACACATCATCATTTCTTCTAGCAAAGACAGCAGTATGCAGCATGACATGTCACACTGAATGAACTGTATTTTGTAGGACCCAGGTTTTGATGATAGCACGTGCTGCAGAGGAGCTCTTTAATCCATCTCCTTTCCTTCCATGTTATGCTAGTCTGCAAGAACATGCCCAGAGAGAAGATGTTTTCCAGCCCTTGGCAATTTGTGGGGTTGGCATGTGTCATTTATGAGCCTCTAGATGTTTGCCTGCCCATTAAGCAATGATAACAACTAACTTGTTAAGGGAAGCTGATTTTTTTTAAATGGGATAATAACAGCAAGGTTGTCTGAGATTTTGTTCATTCATATAAGTTATTCTTCTTCCCCAGGGGGTGTTCCTTAGGGCACAGTGACTTTTGGTGTAATTTCTCCTGGGGGCCCGAAAGGGAAGTTGGTAGATTTTAGTTTCTATATGTATGAATTTGTAGGCTGTTAAGTCTGCTCTTCAGTAATGTTTCCAGCAAATGTGCAGCCTTAATTCTTTAAATACCCCACTAGACATCAGAGATGATGCAAAACGCAGTCTCAGTAGAAAGGCAAGAGCCAAATTTTTCATGGAAAATATTTCTCATTCTCAGCAGGTAGAAAGACTCAGTGTCCTCTGAGGCTGTGGGTGATGCTGCACAGGGCTGCTGTGTTTTCCTGTTTCTAACTTTACAATTTGGTTATTTTTGGGCCCTCCTTCAGGAAGCTTCTCTTGCAGATGTTGATTTTATTCCACTCCCCCCCCCACACCCCCCATCTCAGTCAAGTGTGTGGGCTTATGCACTGCAGGATGTATTTTGTATCCCCGCAGGGCAATTTGCCATGTACGCATTCTGCATCACATTGGCTATCATGGTTTTGCCGTTGAGGCTAATACAGAGAGCATGATTGCAGCTGCTTGGCATTTTGATTCAATCCCACCAGAGGTTAATTACCTGCAACATCCTTCAATCTGTCACTGTTCAGTTGTAATCTCTAGTTTCTCGTTATTCTGATAACACCACCTTTTGAAAATAGTTCCCCTGTACTCACTTAGGGATGCACGTTTCTTCCAAGCTCAGCACCTACATTTGAAGCCAGATATTTAAAGCACACTAACTTTTGAGTTTTGCAATGGGAATAAAAAGAGTGTTTGTTTTCTTCAGGATCCACAGAATGATTGGGAGCTGAATTCTCAGAGCCCCAGTGTGGGCACTGAGCATTTATTAAACCTTTTTAGAAGGTTTGGCCCATAATATCCAGGCTCCATTAGGTAATTTACAGTTGGTTACTGTTATATATTTGTGTAACATGACCCACCTAAGCTGCATTGTCATCAGGACTGCGTGTTCCAGTACAGTACAGTGGAACGTTCTCAGAAAACACCTTTCATAGCGAGTGCACTGTGGACATGAGTTTGGGTCCAAGGGTAGGGAACCTACCAAGTGTATCTGCTTGATGTGCCAGCTGCTGCCACCTGCTTTTCTGTCACTGGTGCTAAAGGCAGTAGGAACAGGAAGAGAGAACTGTAATTTGCAAATAAAGGATATCCTTTCCCATTCCTAACAACATCCCATCACCAGATTCTCTCTTCTACCTCTTTTATCTGAGGTCTTTTATGTGACAGAAAGTTGCATAGCTTTCTGAGGTTTTAAGGATTTTAGATCTCAAGTCTGAGATAAGAAAAATAATGAGCTTTCCAAAAAGTAAGTGTGTCAGTACGTGTCATCTAGCAAGTCTGTGTATTCCCCAGGTGGAGAGAAATGGACCCGATTTCAGAGAAATGTAATTTTATCTTTTCTGTTTGTGTTTGAAAATGATAGAGTAGAGGAGTAAAAGGTAAGGATAAATCTGAGTGATGTTACTTCTAGGAAACTTGTAGAAGTGTAAACAATAAGTCAATATTTCTTTTAAAATCTTAGTCATTCTAAGGAAGTGAATTAGTCAGCAGGTAAAAAAATACTTTGCGACTTAAAATGATATAATTTGCTATCCCACATTTAATGCTGCATGAAGAAATGTTCCTTGTGTAAAAGAAACATTATCTTCCTGGCTTTCAAATTGTACTTTCTTGCAAATCAACAAATGTGATTAGGAAGCATATTACACACTGAAAGTGGAATTTATAATTTTTTTTTTTACATTCCAGAGGCTGTTTTGAGTATTACTGATACCTGAATTTGCATTTTATTATTCATGTACCTCCTCTGAAGATTGTTACTTGTTGCTTTTAATTTACAGAGTGGACTGACGCCACTCCACCTGGCTGCTCAAGAGGATAGGGTCAATGTAGCAGAGGTTCTTGTTAACCAAGGAGCTGCCATTGATGCACAGACGAAGGTACCAACACAACTCTCAACATGTAATATTTCCTTTCAGGGAGGCATGAGCCTGTAGACTGGACTAGTAGTCGATTTCAGGGTGAAACTGAAATAACAGCAGAGAAACATTCCTTGTAATAAATTATTATAGAATGTATTCTGAAAACTGAAGATATGCAAACTTGAATGTTTGGTGTTATGCTCAGTCTTTGAGCAGTAAGCTTATTTCTTGCCAAATATTTAGATCATTATAGCTTTAGTTTGTATCTTACTATTGTGTTTCACTGAAGGTAAGTGGCATTGACCTGTTTTTTATGTAAGGAAACTTTCAGAAAAGCTTGAGCGCTCTCTACAGAGACTCATATACTCTTTTATCATATGCATACTCTCATCTGCTTTTGGTATTTTTTACATGTTGTGTGTACTTTCCATTCAGCTGACAGTAGAAACAAAACACAGGAGAGCTGTTACTTAGAACATCTGTATGCACAGGAAGAGAAACAATGTAAATGCAATGTCGGCATTCCTGCTGTTAAGTGGTTAGTACTTTTTCCCGTAACTTAAGAGACTTTATGAAATGAAATAGTCTCCTTTCTCTGAGCTGATACTAGCCACCCATAGACATGATTCTGCAAGTAAAGCCATTGTTCATTTGTAAATATTACCCCCTACCCCTACAAGCTTGACTTAGCCTTCATGACCGGATGCCTCTGAATTTCTAAGTTGCTCTGTTTTGCAAAGCATAGTAAGCTGAGCTATTTCATCATATTGGTACGTTCTAGGGAACTGACTTTTTCTGTTGTCCCAGGTTCAGACTAGACCATTGTTCTCCTGATGGTAAACATTAACCTGTCGGGCTGTTGGTAAATATTGCTCTACTCTATCTTCAAAAATAATATGAGAGATGAAACATTTAATTCTTGAGGACAAATTTGAAATTCTCTATCACTGTTATCTAATATGAAATACATATATGTGATGATGGTCCATTCCAAATTTACTTGCCTAAAAATAGGTTTGCCTAAAGTAAATATTTGGTCTCCTAAATAAGAGACCTGGCTTTCCAAGGTGCTTGGTGATGGCTTTTGAGACCCCAAGGAATGATGCCTCCCACTTTACCGTGCTGGTTTTAAGAGCAATGTCATGAGTAAATTCCAAAAGCCTCTGTACAAATGGGTTTATGCTCACTAATGGTGTATACGGTGCTCAGAATTTAGCGATTATGATCTCAGTGTTGATTACACTTGCATTCTTCATGCATTGTGCAGGTCTTAGAGTCATTCCTTTAGCTGGGTAAGAAATCAGTTGTGATCAAATACTTGGACTGTAGCTGATCAAATCAGCTAAATGAACCAAGTCTCACAATCTGACCTGCACCCTTTGTGCAAGAGTAGCAGCTTTCACAACTCTCTGCTAGGTGTGTGCTGCAAGTTTAGTTGCTGTGCTTGAGTCCCAGAAATGTCCGGGTGTGTCAGACTGTCCAGCAATATTATCATTCTATCATCACACTGACATCTTAGAAAGGGCTGAATCCATCATCATCTCTGGCTGCAGCTCAGCCGATTATAATCCGTGGCAGAGGGAAAAGTCATTGTTATGTGATTTTTCTACTGTGTAATTCCAACTGTACCAGCTACTGATTTCAGTGACTTCATTCTGACATGAACCTGAAATAGTTCTGCTGAAGTCCCAGAAGCTTCTCCAGCTTTATACTTTTGTAACATACTCAGCCTATATTTTGCAGATGAATCAGTCTGGGTTCTTATCATCTGCTAAATCATCCACCAGTAGATGAGATCTGCTCTGCTTCATTCTTTGTATGATTTCCTCAGATGTATGTGGTTGCCTTTCTGGAGATAGTTCCTACCTGGTTTTGGTTTTTGTAGCAAGACATTGCTGAACCTGCTCTGTTAACTTGGTCAGAGCTGAATCGCCTCCTAGCCTGTACAACTTGTCTGTGAGTGTTTGCCTTTCTCCCACTCTTCTCTGTCCCACAAATAGTAAGTAGTGTAAGGAGACATTTACATTGACAGGTGCAGGCAGTCACGTGTTCCCTTTGCCTGCTCTCCAACGTCCAAATAGGATCCAGTTCTGGACTAGTGGCCTGTTAGTCACATTAGCATGGTGGAAACGTCTGAGATACTGTCGCAGCTGAGAGGCAGGGCAGGTTTGTTGGGTCTCGGAGCCAGCCCGGCGCCGTTGCAGAAGCTCTGTACTGAACTTTAAGCCTGGCAGGGTGCAGTGTGGTGGAGTAGGCATGTGACTCTGTAGAGACACACGGAAAAGGGACTTCAGTTTATCATTCAGAGATGTCTGGGTGGAGCTGAATTTCTTAATTGCACCTCTGAAAATTGAACTAGTCAGTAGATAAAACCATGCACAGGGAAAAAAAATACAGTCATATTTGACTGCCTGCAGCATGAATCCTGTCATCAGTAATGCTCGTATAATTTTGAAGAAGCCAACAGTAAGTCCCTTGTTGTTCACCCTCATTCCTCGGTTATATATGTAAGTAGTGCAAGTAGAGAATAGTTTCCCAGTACACATTTGCTTCCATGGGACTGCCTCCTAGCTGTCAGGAAATGGGGCAGGGACTCACAGGTTAGGCACAGTTATTTAAGCAGTGTATTTAAGCAGAACTACTTTGTGATGTAACAGATCACCTGTCTGGGAAAATGTGCATTATCAATCCTGTAAGCCTCTGTGGTGGAAAACACCCGCAGTGGCTTGTCCTCCTGCCTACCATGCTAGTTTGCCCTCTTTGCTGTAGGGGACTGTCTGCTCCTTAGGAAGAAAGTGTCCACGTGCCTTGCAGGATTGTGTTGGAGTGGAGAGGGCTTGATGCTTTTATTCACCGGCTTCTGCAGGGTCCCATCTGCTGGGTTTGTGCAGCAATGGGCCCTCCAGGCTCCACACAGTCAGCCACATGGACGTTGTCTGCCAGAGATCCACTCACTACCGCCTGTGATATAAGAAAAATGCCAATGCAGTACCATGTATTTTAGCATGGAATAGTTTCTAGATAAACTGATGATCACCTTGAGTTCCTAAGGAAAGAGCTGACAAGCTCTGAACCTCTACAATGAAGGAAAAGTGTTATGCTGTAAGAACTGCCATACCTTGACCTCACATTCTATGCAGGTGAAGTTTAGATGATTGGCTTGTAAAATAGCAGCTCTGTGGTTACAAGCTCTCTTGTTTAAATGGATTAACTGTTCTACGGCAATAAAAGGTCTGTGCATGCTGCCTCTAAAACCAGAGGCACTGGACAGCAAGATACAGCAACAGCTGAGCTGGCTTCAGAAGCACTGTTGCTATGCTTGCAGGTTTGCATGACACTGTCCAGCATGTCCAGTTCAGACTCACTTTGGACATATAGTGGCAGAGATGTGGCCATCCGTACCTTAAAAGTCAGTGAAGCTGCACAGCTTAGAGTGGCATTACATTGGGGATCTCTGCTACTGGCAGTTACCACTAACCTTCTGTTTTCTTCTCTCTGTTTCACATTCATTTGCTTTTGTTACTTCAATTATTGTGGTCTAGATGACTATTCAGTAGTCTTTTTTCTTCTTTCTTTGTTTAGATTGTCTCCTTATAATATTTCTCATTTTCCCAGGTTAAGTAAACATCGGTTATGACACTCCAGCACAGTATCTATCAACTGAGGGAGAATACTTAATACCTTAGCAGGTCATTCAGCTGCTTGAGTAGGGACCAATAAGCTATCATCTTCCACCCCTGGTGCATGTTCTTTAATCATCATTTATATATAACTTACACTCCCTGTGAAAACATGTAGAGTTTGCAATTCTGACACAGGAGAGTTCTTACTGCTGCTCAGGTTCTGAGGGCCACACACATGATTGGGTTTTTTCAGGTGATTAGAGAAGAAGATTGGGCAGAGACACATTTTATATCTTGAACTATAGCAGGGAAGAAAAAAATCCAATACTACAGAAAATGTCTAATGCGGGAGATTAGTCTGTATGATTAAGATCAGTTCTGGCTCTAAAATTTATGGGCATTTTCAAAATTGCTCTCAGACCTGAACCATTGCAACTGTGGCTCTCTTGGGGTGGTTTCTGTCCCAAGAAATTTTTTTCCCGAGTTTTGTTGTAGAAGAAGGCATGAAAAGAAGATTAGCTGCTGGTTTTGAAGTCCTTTTATTGATGGTGTTATGGGATCCTTCTGGTTCTTATGCATCAATTAACTAAACAGCTTCTAATCCCAGAGCTGCAGGAGTCTGTCTTAGTCAGTGCTGAAGAGTAAACAACACTGGTTTAGCGCACCAGAACTAGTGCTTGAGAGGCCACAAGGCTGCTCTTGCCCCTTGAAGATGATATTTTGTTATGTGATTTTAGGCCTAGCCATGTTAGACTGAGCTCCAACTGATAAGCTATAGAAAACACCTTATCTTAATATGCAAGAAGCAAATAATAGAATGGTGGAAAAGTAGCAGCACTAAAATGCACTTCAGATGGTGAAGCTTCAGAGCTGCTCCAAAACCCTTCACATTTAGAAAGCTTTAAAAACTGAATTTAGTGTTCACGAAGGCATGTTAGTGTCCTGCTGCAAAGACGGCAGTTTTTGTCCATTCTGACATTACATTTGTGTATCTGAATTTAGGTATGTTAAAGAGTTTTTGATGCTGAAACTCTGTGTTATGCAATATCATGCTTCACACAAGGAGTGCCATCTTACACATAATACTGGGAGTTAAAAATCAATCTGAAGCCATGGCTGCGAGCAGATATTCCTTCTCTGATGGTCATGTTGAATGTGTAAAAGCTATACTGGTACATGTGATTGTTGCTTTTGTTGCAGGGATTTTGTGCTGGGAATTGGCATGAGTAAATATTGTTTCATGGCTCAGCAGGTCTCCACATGTCATTTTTCAGCTGTTTATTCCATTGCATAGTGTTATTGTAGGATACAGCATTACTGTGATGGACTGGCAAAGGAAGACTGACAAGAGAAGCGTGCTGGTTCAGTCAAGGATGAAGAGCAGGATTTGGAGCTTTGATCTCAGTGCAGGTCATTTTAGTCAAACAGTTGCTATACTGCACTTGGTTCTGGGCCTCTGCTGGGAGAACTGATGGTCTCAAAGTGCCTGGTTGGCGGCGGTCTGGAAAATAAAGCCAGTATTAAACTGTCTGTTGTTCCTGAAACCGTAATATTGGTAGGAGATAAAGGTGACTTAGAGGTCATGACGTTCTTTTGCAGGTTGAGTTAGGCCTTTTATTTCAGATTTATTCAGGGAGATTTATTCAGGTCTGCCTGCCTTGTTCTGATAGGAGCTCCATACCAGCCTGAGTGCTACAGTGGTTCGTAACAGCAATCCAATTTTCCATTGGAACATCTAATTTTCAGATGCAGAAAGAGATAGGAAGGAGGCAGGGAGGGTGGGAAGTGTTATCGAGAAGAATTGCTTTCATACAGAATGAACGCTCAAATACAGATATCTTCAGCATATTTTCATGGTACATTATCTCTCTCGCCTTGGCTCTTGGTACGTGCTCAGTTGTTATCAAGATATTTGTGTGGAAATTTCCAGCCTAATAATGTGCAATAATGAACCCTTGTAAGGTACTGAATTATGTTAGGCCCTGACTCAGCAAAGCGGTGTGTATGTACATATAGGTTTGCCTGTTTCATTCGATCAAGGCTTGGATGCCTTTGTGTTCTTTGGATCTAGAGCATTTTCTAGCCTTATCAACAATAATACTGTACCTTCATTGTCTGACATTTACAGCAGAAAAACAAAAACAGAGCAGCTTGAGAGTCAGCAGGACTAGAAAGATGCAGTAATTCAAGCTGTTAAGATTTATGGTTATTACCAGTGGAGGATATTAAAGTAATTCACTGACATGATATACAAGGCTTGTGATAATTTCTCTCAAAAAAAATTTGAAGGGCAAGAGAATAAGAGCTGCTTTGTGTTTGTGTGTTCCATTAGAATTGAAAAGCTCAGTATTTCTGATTTTTTTTCTTTAGCACTTATTCTTGTGGCTTTTGATAAGCCCTTCCCAGCTGCTAACTCCCATATTGCTGCTCATTCTTTAAAACAGCTAGAAGTGGCATGGCGGCTGACTGCCAGAAGGTGATGCACATTAGAGCTGTATTAATAAAATGCTCTGATTTTTGTGGAAGTAACTTTTATAACATTAGGATGCCTAATAAGTCCCTAGACGCTTTGCCTGTAACTATAGCTCTGAACCTAAACTGCTGTGCAGAAATGTGTATAATTGTGGGTTTATTTTATTGTCAGGTGGGTTTTTTTTAATTATTAATAGCTTTTAAAGCAAAATATTTTAGCCTCCTGGACACATTTCTGTAGAGAATGAAAGTAGCAAACTCCAGTAGCAATGAGAATTGCTACTTTTATAGTTAATTTGGTTGTGTAATTGCAGAATCTGCCGGTTGGAGCGTTTCAGAAAAGATAACAGAATATCTGTTTTCCATGAGGATATTGGGATATAAATATAAATGCTATACCTTCCTGAGCTAGAAACACTTGAGTGCAGGAATCTCTACTGTAGCTGAGAAGCAAAGGATATCCTATCCAGGTTTCAGGCATTAAAAGGGCAGTTTGCTAATTAGTTTTATTATGACCAATGCCTTGACTACAAACATTGCTGAATATAATCATGAAAGATGTCCTCTGGTGGCTGATGAGGTCTAACATTGCCCAGTGAGATGTGACCCGCCGCATCAGATATCTGTCACTCTGCTGTCAGCGACTGTTTGCTGCATTAGGCACTGCCTCATCAAACATGGTGTGACGTGAGATCACCACAGGGTATGGTAAACTTAAAAGAAAGCTCCCAGTCCCCTTCAGGGAGTTCAGACAGGAAACTGGTATTTTGCCACCAGGCTAGCAGGTGCCCGCATTGCTACTCAGGACAAGCGTGGTGCCTGAGATGCCTTTCCCTGCGTGATGCAGAGAAAGTGCCTTTCAGTGCACGTGCCTCCAGCTGCCATACCTGACCAGGCCAGCAGCACCAAGAGCTTCAGAGGGAGCATCCTTCAGCTCTGGGATACCAAGAGCTGTAGCAGGGAGAATAATGGCGACATCACCATGGAAATGTCATGATTTCTACCACGCATTTGGAGGTGAAGGAGGAAAAGTTTTCACTTAGTCTCTGATTTAAACAGCAGGCTGGTCAGGAGTGACAAAGAGCATCAATAATTACTCCTTTAGTCATTTATGAAGATACTACATGTAAATCTTTGTATATACCATTTGTAGAAGGAAATCGATGTTGTACTGCAGTAAGTATCAGGGATTTGGTAGCTCCTCCTTCAGTATGAGTTGTTACAGGCTGGAGAGAGGAGCTTTTACAGATCACTTCAAAGGGCAGTTTGAGATCAGCTGGTCTCGGCTCTCTGATACTCTCCATATTTTAATGGTTTAGGGTTATTAGCAGGGGGTTCCTGTCAGGTGGCCCTTGACTTTGGATTTCATCACTCCAGTTGGTGGTATGATGTCTGATTTTTAGTGACCTTGCAGGTCATGTTAAGAGGCCTGTATTTTGAAGGGGGAGAAAAGGAATTAAGTTCTTGTATGAAGAGGTTTCACAGTATTTTTTTTTAAACTGATATTTTGATAGTCTGGCCGTGTTTTAATCTGAGTTTATCTTTGGACATGTAGGAGCAGGGACCGCAGAAGCTGTCTTTGAGGTACGTGGCTGTAAGTATGCTCAGCATTCTGCTGAAGACTCAAGACTCTGGCCAGGTTAGGGAGCCCTGTCAGATTCAGACCCTGGGCACTGCTAGGAAGCTATTAGGCCAACCCTAAACTAACAGTAACTGTAAGATGAGGTCCCAGGGTTCAGTTCAGATGATTACATTTCAGCTAGCGCTCAGACTTTTACCACCATGCACAACTGTTCTGCGTGAAAAGTTCTTTGTAGTCATTTGGTGTCTGATCCAATATTCATATAAGTCAACGGAAAGTTTCATTCTGCTGATGCCAATGGAATTTGGATCCGGCGCTGTTTCTTGCAATGATTAACTCATCCTGATTGTCAAAGCTAGTAGTTTCTTTAGATGGCAAAGGGTATATAATTAACTGAAGAAAAAATACACACCCTAATTTAAAGTAACTGGCATAACTACCATCTCCTGGCATGTGTTAATACAACTGAGATTAGGTAACCTTGTGTGAAGTAGTATCAGAGGCAAAGTGACATGAAGAAAACGGTGTATCTAAACCCATGGACATTTGAAACTTCCCTTGAGTGGAAATAGTTCACATTTGAAGTTTTCTCTTTCTTTCTTCTGAGCAGCTTTGACCTCATGGATTGAACATGTAGTGTAGTACTGGCTCCTGAACCCCAGATCTTGGACTTGTCTCCTCAGTGCTTTTGACCAGGTCATCTGACCTGGCCACACCTCACTGACATGGATGTACAACTGAAGGATGACAGGCTGCAGCTTTTAACTCCCTGTATACCTCTATCTCTTGGGCACCAGGCTTTTATTCTCAGAGCAGGAAGGCAAAGGTGCTTTTTCACCTTTAAACACTGATGAGAGCAGCAGGAGCCTGGTCAATACAAGACCAGCCCATCTTTCAGCGTTTCCACCCACAAGATTGGCTTTTGGATCTAGTTCCAGATCATTCAATCCCAAGTAGTATATTTTCCTTCTGGCCATGTGGCTGCTTTGGACTCTACCAGCAACGAAGACATGCACCGTGGCTGTGTTTTCCTCATACACATTATAACCGGCATTTCTGCTACTGGAATTAATGATCTCAGACAGCCTTACCTCTTACCCTTTTTCTGAAAGCAGAGTTCTTGTAGATTAACAGTAGTGCATGTTTGTGCTGTGTTTTACCATATGTTTAGGGTATTTGTGTTCCTTGTATCAGATATTATTTTTACAGACTAGCAATTGATTTTTCCATAAAAACTGGTAATGGAGCATGGGGCCAATACCACGCTGGAAGTCCCACAGAGTAGCAACATATTGCCTTGGCAGTGTAGTTTCATCCTGCTTGCAAAATGGCGAAGCCCCATGTGAAGACTGGCTAAGATGACCCTTCTGGCATCTCGGAGCCTGTCAAGTGGGCCCATGAAACCTGACCTTTAAGTGGAAAGGAATCCCGATGACTCACCTCAAGAGGGGGATGCCCATCAATCCATCTCTGTGAGCCAAGCAAAGCATATGCTGGAAAGCTGTCAAGCTATTAGTGTGACGGGGGCTGGGGGGGAGGTTTGGGGAAAAGTGGCCTCTCTCCATGCCATGGAGTAAAACAGCAAGTGTGCCGTTTAGAGGTAGCCATCTCCTGAACTCTCCTTAGCACAGCTCTAGATTGATTATGTTTGTTAAGGAAGAAGAGATAGTGTTGTCTTGCAGAGAAGATAAGGCAGAAAAAGATAATTACTTCAAGAAAGATAATCTAATCATTTCCGATATGTTAAGCATCTCGAGTAAGTCCAGCTTCTTCAAAACTGCTAACAGTGTTCTCATGGACTAAGACATTAGAAAAAGAGCAGGAAGAGCGAGCTTTGGTCCTCTTTGATTTGTTGCATTGTATGTTAAATGTGAAATGTTGATTAAAGTGTTTATTATAATTAACAGGTTTCAACATGCTGTTTGACTTATTTTAAATATGTGGGTTTTAAAATGAGTGAGTTCAGAGTCAGCCTAGCGACTCCTGATTTGCTAACAGGAGTAGTTTTTAAAAAATAGTAGTAGTTTTAAAAAAAACTTGTCAGGTTTTTAAGTTATATTCTTCTACTAACTAGTTTTAGAAAATTTTCCAGAATGTGTATACTTTACTATAAAAAGCCATTTAGTTGGGTTTAGAGCATTTGGTGGGGGAGTCCCAATGTTGACAGTTTTAGTCTGTCCACTAATATGGAAAAACAAGTAATTGGAACAAAAAAGGATACATTCAAGTTTCTCATCTTTGTAGTTACCAAGAAAAAACAATTTCTTCCAGTTTCTACAACACAAGGCCAGATGCATGAAAAATTAGACCTTTCTGTCGTAGAGCCTCAATTCACCAGCTGGTGTTCCAGTTTCTGTAGGGCTATATTGTTCTGGTAGAGCTGGCAAATCAGTTGCATTGTTTTAGATCTACCTTCTGGGTGTTTCAGTCAGAATGGATGAGCTGCAAATTACACCATAGCTGAGGCAGCCCTCAGCATGCCTGGTTTTTAGAAAGTTGTTATTACATACTTTTTTATTTACTTGTTTATTATGACACTGTAGGAGCACCAGGCAAGTGAAGCTCACTGCACAAGGCATTATACACACATTTATTTAAAAGGGTGGGCTCTGCCCCAGTCTGACCATTGGAGAGGAGAAGCAGGCAAATCTTTAATCAACGTGGCATGTGTTGAAGCTTACAGAAATACAAGGCATTCAGAGAGGTTCACAAAGAATGGGAATTGAGTCGACATTTGTGCAGTGTGGGTTTTTTTCCAAGGTTGGAGGATTTTTCACATAGGCCAAAGAAATAAAGCTTAATGGGATTTTTGCTGTTTCATGTCTGCTTTTTTTTGTCAGGGGGCGTGTGGGATATTCACGTTTACTGATTGTTTTCGTTCATTCTAGATGGGATACACTCCTCTGCATGTTGGCTGCCACTACGGAAACATAAAAATTGTTAACTTCCTTCTGCAACACTCTGCAAAAGTTAATGCCAAAACAAAGGTGAGTTTTCCGCTTCTGCCTCATTTATTCAGTGGAGGTGGTGTGTGCACCGTGCCCACCGCAGCCTTTCCCTTTCCCTGTGCCTGCAGAACGGGTACACACCGCTGCACCAGGCTGCGCAGCAGGGGCACACCCACATCATCAACGTCCTGCTCCAGCACGGCGCGGCGCCCAACGAGCTCACTGTGGTAAGTGCAGGGGGTCCACCGCGAGGCTGCTGCTTCCCCCTCAGGTTCAGTTGTCCCATCCCACGTAAAGCATGTGAGCAAGGGAAATACGAAAAAAAGTATGTGGTGGGAGAGGGAAAGAGCAGAGGAAGCCTACTGCCATTGTCCCCGCATCCTCTATGCTATCATGTCTTCCAAAACTACAACAGCAAACATCTGAAAATCTTTTCATTTTCATCCCATTTCTGTAAAGAGTTAAAAACTTAGTTATATATCCTACTACCCAAAATACATTTATTTCAGTCACCAAAATGCAAACATTTATTTGGCCTTTATTGTGCATTCTTCTACAGTTAATTAGCGATTTCTACACTTTTCCTTGCTAACATTCAACTTTTGTTATAAATGTTTCAATTGCTAGAATGGAAACACTGCCCTTGCCATTGCTAAGCGACTTGGCTACATTTCAGTTGTTGACACATTGAAGGTGGTGACAGAAGAGACCATGACTACAATTGTAAGTACAGCTTAGTTCAGTAGAGAATGGAAGAATTTTTCCTAAGCCAGTGTATTCAGCTTTGTTTAGTTACATGTCTACTGAGATTCCAGTTTAATTTCCACCTATTTCCTTTTAGCGGTATAACGTGGATATTGCGTCAAATATGAGCAATATTTTTTTAAGGTAGTAGACATTATTGGGATGCATGCAGAAAGAATACCAACCGAGCAGAAAATGGACAGTGTAAATGAGTAGTCATAGCTGCCATGTTTTTCCGCACATCGTCTTGTTCAGGGCACAAAGCACATGAATACGGGCTGGTTTGTAGTTGAAAAGACATTCCTACAGACTTGTGTAAATAGAAGCTGATTCTGCCTTTTGAGAGGGTTTGCCAGGGGACTGATGTATAATGACTTGTATTTGGCCTAAGAAAACCTCTTCCTACCTAAAAGGTGGTTGGAATTTACTTAAAACGCCTCATTGCATAGTGTCTGGTGTCTTCTGAAAGACAGAGAAAGGCTGTCTTCTGCAAGCAGCCACAGTCAGCTCCTGCAACCCCAGATATCCATTCATTGACACGTACATGAACTCCAGCTTGTTTGTCTTGCCTCTCAGGAAGGCTTATTGCAGCGTTAGCCAGGAGAGATTAAAGAGACTAGCAGTGGTCAAATATTACCTGCTATCTGAAAAATTGTGATTCACAGAATCCAAAATATTTCTCAGAAAGATCTTTTGTTCGTTAACATTTTGCCAAATTGCTCTATGAAGAAAACAGTTTTGTGAGGTGAGAAGCCTCCATGCACCACCATAGTAGTAAAGCCCAAATTGTGTCTTAAGAACATAAATTCAGAGCATTGGCTCCAAATTTGCTTTTTCCTTTCTATATTTTTTTTTTTCTGATTAAAAAGAAAAAGACAAGTATGTCCACATATGTATTTTTAGGCATATCAGAGATGGACAATGGTTACTGTGTGTTCCATGTTTTGTCATCACCCATTTGTGTCGTCTGTCAGTGCAAGCAGGTGGTTACAATACGATGAGCATTTGGTGAGACAGGCAGATTTTAGCTCTGCTACTGCATGTGCCTTTTCTTGCTGTGACTTTCCTGGCTGTGGTCTATAATTCAGTAGCTTACAGAAAATGCACCACACAAAAGACATGCTGCAGAACAATAAAATATAAAGGAATATGGCAGAAACTAACAACATTTTTTTCTTAGAGCTTCTCTCTAGGTTTTCTCAAGACCACGGTTCTCTCTAGAAAGATTCGAAAGTAGTTTTCCACAACCTGAAAAATTTGATGGAGAAGATTATACAGGGTAGCATAAACTTGAATGATTGCCTAGTATACAACTAGGTAGCTGCAGGAAAAGTAAACCCATGGTTTTATGCTAAGAACTCCCAATATCACAAGGTCATTCTTAGCTTGCAGAACCAGGAAGCTGGGAGAGTTTGTGTTGCATCAGATGGCTGATCATTTATTTTCTGTAGGTGAAGAAGAGTAGAGAGATGGTGGGTCAGGCTGTGAATTGTGCTAGAAGAAATGTTAGATGCTGAAAGGCCTATACTACCCCAAATATCTACTCTCAAAAGAAGCCCAGAAATAATTTCCATTAAAATCAGAATATGCTGCTTCTTAGCCACAAGTGTGTAATTGTCAGACTTTGGAAGTCTAGACGTGAAATCTGATGTATAGTTGAGGGTCTTAAAAACTCAGATTGACTGCTGAGAATTATTTTTTGAGGCTTGTGGCTAAACAATTTATTGAAACCAGGGATGAACATAGCTAATTTTACTATAATTTATACTCAAACACAATAAAAATATCCAGTAGTGCCTGAAAAATAAAAAAGTCTAGTGATTTTGCTAGTTTAACAGCAATGTGTTAAAAAGCTTTGCAAGTAATTCCCACAAAATTAAATAAGTGTGAGGCTTTTTCTAAGTTTTGTGATGTTTGAGCGGGCAGGAGCTCTTCTGCCTATACCAAGTCATGGCAGCAGTAACCCAAGAAACATGAGCTGCCAAATAAGTATTCGTGAGGCCAGAGAAAAGCTGAAATAATTTAAAATAAATGAAAATGGAAAAGCTATTTTGTCCTCCTGAACTTGTTAATTTCTTATTTGTATATGAGGGGTAAGAAGTAATTATGATTAAAAATAATATAATATAAAAACTCTGTAAAGATATGAGGGTGGGTTTTGGTCTGGAGTTTGGTGGGTTTTGTTGGCTTTGGGGGTGTTTTTGGTGTTTGTTTTGGGGTTTTGGTTTTTTTTTTTGTTGTTGTTGTTGTTGTTTGTTTG